>ARYC01021343.1:0-20761 GCA_000711775.1 Oxytricha trifallax
CCAAGCAAGCCTTAAGAGGAAGAAAAGAAAGAGAAGCCAAATCCCTTTACGGGCAAATTTAATATGTGAACTTATTCATTCGCTTAACTCTAAAACTTATTTATATACACAAAATCTCTCTTCTCTTGCGCATACTTTAGCTATCTCATCGCTGACTCTCTTAGCAGCACTCTTAATAAAATCGACTATATCTATCTTTAAATCATGCATCAGATGGTGAGCAGCAATTTCTTATAATGCCCTTTCAATAATCCCCAATATAATTAAATTCCATTGAACTGAGGGCTGTAAGGAACATTAAATACAGGTGTTATATTTAGCCTTTCATATTCCTTCCTTGAGTCATTAGTTTTATGAACAGACAAGTTATCAACGAATAGAATAATTTCTTAGTCAGCGTACTTATCTCTCAGTTATTGCAAGAATTTAATATATTATTCAGTCTTTATAGAACGAGGGTGAATAACATAAGTCTCGAGGCCACTATCTTCACTTATTCCTCAAGAATAGCATGAGTTAAACCTTAACCTTTAGTCATAAACTTCTATATTACTATACCTCTTGTACCAAGACCTTGATATAAGGTATTGAATGTAAATACAGCTTCATCAGCGTGTATAAACTTTATATTAGGCTCTTAAGACCCCTGCATTTAATCGAATATATAATTTAAATTATACTTATAAAATGGAACATTAAAGTCAATCACTCTCTTAATGCGATTGACTGTCTTGTAAGATATTCCATTCTTTCTATATATGTTAGCTATAGATTAAGCAGAGATGTGAAGCTCAGGAAATTGGCGATGAAACATCACAGCCCTCTAGGCTAGAGAGAAATGAGCCCAGTATTTAAGAGTCTTATCATTAATAAGATAATCAATATGATGCTGCTAAAATTTTAAAGGTCTCTTAGGCTTAGAATTAAGATGCTATCTCTTTAAATTCAATGCTAATAAACAGTGAGACCTCACAGTTGCTGGAGATTTATGGAGTAGCCTTGCTATAGACGTATAATTCAGAACAGGCTTGAGTGATTCACAATATTCATCACATCCATATCGCAACTTAAACAATAAATCTATATACTCACTGTCATATACTGACCCAAAACCTCGCATATACTCACTTAAAATACTAATATTTAAACATTAAACCCCTACATAAACCCTATTAAAACCCTAATAAAGTATGCACTAATAGTCTACTTTTATCAATCAAAAACTCAATCAAACTACTGAAAGGGTTTTGGGGTTTTGAATGAAATATCTATTTATATATGCTGAGAAATTATAGTTATTACTTTCAATTTTTTGAAAAATAGTTTTGAGAAGGGAATTTCTGAAATTACTTTTTTGCAAATAAGCTACTGTTTAAGGGATTAATGTATAAATATTTTAACTGCATTACCAGCTTTGAAGCGTATAGAGTATATTTAATAAATAAATTCTTAATTTAAGCCTAAGTTTTTAAACATTTAAAGTTTTTTAAATTTTTAATGAAAAGCAAAAATAATAAGTATTATTTTGCTGTTGAAATTTCTAAAAGTAATAATAAATTAAAAAATGATAATTATATTTATAAAAATGATATTTCATGCGATATTTTAATTAATCAAAACAGGTCAAGATAGATTAATAAAAAATTATATTTGCTAAACTTATAAACTTAATCACAGATTGATAAAATACATTTAATTTAGGAATAATTTGAATAGTTTTCTGAACTAATTAATCATTATAATTAAATTATAAATTATTAGCAATACTCTTTCAAAACGATGGGACTTAAATTCCTACTAATAAGTAATATTGAAGAAATAAAATCAAAATTTCATACTGATTTTAATAAAATAAAATTATAAATCAAATTTATTTATATAAAAGTGAATTAAAAGATTTATAATTTCCACAAATCTAATTTATTTTATGGATACTTTAATCATAGTAATAGCAATTCATTTGAATCACATCACAAGTTAGAGTATAAATAATATTATTGATATAATTTATTCTTTCTATTTTTAATTATTCTAAAATTGAATAAAACTCAAAAAATATTTACAAATGTAATGATCATATTTCAAGTAAGTTTTATCTAAAAATTAAAATGTAAATACAATAATTAATTAACTTATTTGTAAATAATAACAACTCTTCTGCAATAACTTGCAAAACCTTAAATTAGTTCTATGACAATTAGACTTAGAGTTGTAAAGGTAATTTCATTTCAAATGTAAATTAAAAAAATATTAAGCCCAATATTATTAGACTGTGGCGATGGTTGCGGAGTTTGTGAAAATTAGACAAAGTGCATAAGTTGCGTAAATACACAAATGTTCATAAATTAAGCTGAAGGCAATTGCTAATTTTTATAGTGTAGGAATAAATTTGAATTTTAAAATTAGTTAAATTGGATGAAGTTAACTTTTTGAAATCTTAGTCATGATGGTACTTGTTTGATAAATATTTAATATTAGCTGCAATTTATTATTGAGTACTATTTTATATCATCCAAAGAACGAAATGAATCAATTTTTCAAAATGTTTGATTTGTTTAGCTGATTTTAAAGCCAAAATTAAAATAGATTTAAATCGCAAAGGGGATGAGAGAAATTAATACTGCCAATAAAAGTGCAGATTATATTTAATTTTTTATTAAACAAATACTATATTGTTTAGATTTCCAGAAAGTAAACTCCCACTAATTTAACTAACTTATTAATTGATTTTAATTAATTTTTGATATTTAAATGTATTCTTACAATAATTAGAATATTTAATAATTTTGTGATTCAAATCAATATCTGTCTGCAGAGGGAATTTGCTAAAGTAAAGTATATTTATAAGTAATAAATTTGTAGACTGCTCGTGCTAATTTTATAAATGTTTTTAATATTAAATATGCCAAGGTTTATGCATACAAGAAGATAAATGTATTTAATGTTAGAATAATACATTTTTGAATTATTATTTCATATAATTAAAACAGTAAATGTTAATTCCAAAAATTTGAGAAATTTTTATTGAAAATAAATAATTAAATACTGTTTCTTTAATAAATTTCTCAATTTTCATTTATTAATTGTAAATTTGGATTCAAACGTTTTTATGTAAAAAATGACGATACTTTTTGTAAGTAATTTAATTTATTTAGGATTCCCATGTGAAATTTTGATATCATATATGATCAAACAATCTTTAAAGTCTATAAATTTTTGAAAATATATAATAAATATATTTTTTAAAAATTATTTCATATTATTGCTCATTGATTGAGAAATTTTGTATTTCTGGATAACTGAAAAAAAAATTAATTTTAATAATTTCAAGATTAAGGTAATTGCTAGTTAATATCCATTATTTTAAGTGAATTAAAAACAAATATTTTTGGATCTTAAAAGTATGGTCTGTGTTGAGAAATGCTAGCAAAACTAAGAAAGTATATTTATTGGATAACATGCATCGACAAATTAGAGCTTCAATTATTGCAGATGTAAGTAGATTTTTAAGAACAGTAGTAAATTCAATAATCGTTATTTTATTGCTTTAAAAATGAGAAAAATACTAAAAATTAATATAGAGAGCTAAATTTTTGTGGATCCAACTTCATCTTCCTATTTTGAATTGGGTACTATACAGTACCTTACATAATAAATTATAACTCATAATTTTAATTTAGTAAAATACCCATATAAATCAATCGTTTCAGCACTTGTCGAATTATTCAATTATCTTAACATTCAAGAATTCAAATATGAAGTCTTGATAAAAGAAAATACAACTGACTATTTAAATACATTATTTTAATAGCTGCTTATCTTAAACACAAAGAATCTTAAAATAAAATGAATTTTAATTTTTATATTTATATATTATACCATTAGGTAGGCAAATTATTTTTTTTCAAATTTTTTAATATTTTTTGACTTTTCTTCCATTATTAACTTTCTTAATATATAGATCATATTCGCTTATTGATATTGATTAACTAGGATTAGAAGCTACTCTATACCTAAAAACAGATAAATTTTATAAAATTTCAAAATCCACAAAATTCAACTTAATAAATGAAACTTTTAACATTGCAAGTAAATTAAGTAGTGGAAATATGACTTAGAATAATAAATAAATAATAATAATAATGGTAGTGAATCGCTTAAGGTGAGTGAAATTGAAAAAGAGATTAAAATTAAATTAGAAATCTATTATAAATAATAATAAGTTTTCTTTATTGCTTATATATGCATATTAATTAGGGGCCATGAATTATTAAAAAATGGCATTAGGTTTTTTAGGAATATTAACCTACCCTTTTATTTCTTTAGTTGATGGAGTCCAGCTAATTTTTTAGTTTCCAGTGATAAAATCAATAGTTGTTGTTGCTTTAAAAGCAGAATTAGGTTTCTAGCTGAATGACTTAAAGTCAATATGTATTTGCCTTTGTCATGAGGATCAGAGTTCGCACCACTCTCGTTTATGTTGCTTGTCGTTCACAGTATATAATTAGCAATTAATAATAATAATAATAATAATAATAATTAATAATAATAATAATAAAATAATAATAATAATAATAATAATAATAATAATAATAATAATAATAATATAAAATATTAATATGTTAAATGTTAATAATTGCTAGATAAATTAATATAGGAGATAAATTGATTATTTTAAATTAATAAGTTTATTGAATTAATAAAAATAAATATATAATATTATAGAAAAATAATATGATAATTATTATTACAATAAATTATTAATAGAATATATATATATATATAAAATATAATTAATACATAAAATATAAAATAATAATATTAATTATATATAAAATATAATATAATAAAATATGAATATAATATAATATAATATAATATAATATAATAATAATATAATATAATATAATATAATATAATAATAATAAAATAATAATAATAATAATAATAATAATAATAATAATAATAATAATAATAATAATAATAATAAAGGAAATTATATTTTCTTAGAGTGAGATGAATTCAATTAGTTAGAGAGGAGAATTTGCTATAATAAGAAGTTCAGTGTCGTTTGTTACAAAATATAATTTCGTCATTTTAATTATTATTTATTTATAATCTCATCTTTCAAAGTAATATTGATAAATAAAAATTTAATTCCGTAAATTTTATTATAAAAATAATATAAAAACTAACTTTACATAAAAAAATAAAAAATTTATATCGGAAATAATTTTGTAGGTTTTCACTATTTTTATCATTCTTTTATATTAATAATTTATTATCTTCTCAAATTTAAATAGAGATGGGAAGAATGCTTATTCAAAAATATTTTAAAGGCATTTGTTCATTAAATGATTAGGTGAAAATCAATTATATCATTAAAGGTAAATTATATGCAATTTTAAGATCGGAAATACTAAAAGAATCACCAAAAAAATTATTTTTTTTATAATATTTTTATCCATATTTAATTTATTTAGATGATTATGAAGTAAAAAATGAAAATAAAAGATTAATATATCTATGGGATATTTAGTACAGACTTATTGAATTTAGAGTAAATTTCTTCAAATCCTTATATAATTTATAGATAGTGACTTTCTATCTTTATGGGAAGATAGTGAGATCAATCAGTCCACTTAATTTTAGAATGGAGAATTCTACATTAGTAACTGACTGGATGAATTAACCATAAATATGATATGAATGTTTATTATATAAATTAAACTCTATTAAAATATTCCAAAAAGTTTTACTAGAAAATAGTTTTTAAAAATAGCAATTGTTTAAAAATAATTTTAAGTATTCAACAAATTGAGTCTGATAAATCTTTTAGATTTTTAATGAAGGCATTATTTTGTAATATGATTGCTCAATTATGATAAATAATACATATAAGGGAGATATCTACTTTAACAACTTTGTGGCATAATTCTTTTTTTATTATTATTTTTTAATTAAAAATATGGTAAAAGGAGGAAGAAAGTTGACAGTATCTCTGCCTCATATTTAAATAGTTTCGCTTAATAATATAACAGTCTAAAATTCAATTTTTAGATCTTACTCCTCAGTAGATGATGCAAATAAATTATAGTTGTAAATAGATACTCCTGCTATCTGTTCATTCCCTGCAGATAATTTACAGAGAACTATTACTTTCAGAAATGTTTATATCACTTCATTTTATTAAAAAGATATATAAATATATTAAATTATAACATTTAAATAATGGGGATAAAAAACTGAATTAATTTATGACAGGTTAATTGTTCCCTATTCTTAAGGATTTATTTTAATTGAAGAAAAATTAATACAATTTTTTTTATATATGAGACTTTCTAATCAAAATAATTGAATTCGAACTCTAATTGCAGTATTATTTTTTAAATTAATATAATCTTAATAAATTCAATCAATTATTTAATCACATCTGACGCAAAAATTTATGATCCAGCCATTTAATATTCAATTATTTGCGCCTAGAAATGATTTTAATTTTATTTTAATCAGACTTTAACAAGAGAAGCCAGATTTGCATATTTGAAAATATCTATGCTGAAAACATCAAATCTTTAAAATTAAAAATATTAAATCATCATTTAGTTAAAAAAGGCATATTTATTTTTTAAAAAACTATATCTTCGATATCATTTTTGACATTGAATAGTGGAGGTTTAAATTAAACTGTAACAAACATCACTCAAAAAAATGTCTCATAAGGTCCTCTCTAAACGTTCTAGCTTGCTTTTGTTGGCACTTAAACTAGCTCTATCTTTCTAAAAGATTTATTTATTTTAACATTAAGATATATATTTGTTAATAAGTCAGCTACTTTATTGAAAATAAAATTAATATAGATGTGACATTTATAAATTGTACAACTGAGGCCAGAATAGTTATTTTGTTTTTATTATACTTGAATTGCAGAGTTGATAACTTGAAAATGATTAACAATACTCGTAAGTAGATTTTGATTTGTTAAGTAATTTATTATCTTTCTTCATACTTATAATCATAACCGTTTGTTTATTTAGTACCAATGAAGAAGAATGGATTATGTTTCATAAAAGGGGCAAGCAATCCTCGAACTGGAACTTAAGTATAAATTTAATAATATAAAGATTTCTAATTAAATTTATAAAGTATTTAACAATTTGTACTTTTCAGGAAACAATATCAACTCTAATTAAAGTAATCATACTATTATGTAAATAAATTAATTAGTGTTTTAATAAGATTAGTCGTTAAAGAAATAGTTTATTATTTTTTATTGAAATTTATTATGAAAATGTTTCCTGCCTTATTATTTTTTTCACATGTTCAATTTATGAATATACATTTGAGTATTTTTTAGATGAAATTATTACCTTTTTGTGAATTTTATATATTTAATTTTTACATTCTTTATAGGCTTAATTAAGGTTATTACTGATTCTGGCATCGAATTATAAGTATGAAAAATGAATGATATAATTTAATAGAATAATAGTTTTAAAAACTGGACACTTTATATGGATCAAATGAAAAGTAGTACTGGAAAATATAAATTTATTATTTAGAAATGAATTTTTATTAAAATAAAGTAAAATTGCAAATAAAACTTTTTTTAATAAAAAGCATAATGGTGAGGAAACTTCACTAATTTTTATCATAACATAGGCCATAATATTTTCCGCTTACTTTTATTTAATTAATAAAGAAATTTGCCATCACCAATTCAATTTTTATCAACGAAAGTAAGATTTAGTAAAATCATTATTGCATGTAGTGAATAAATTTGATTTAACTATAATAAATTATTATAATTATAATATATCTAGTTTAAAGATTTTTTAAAAAAAGTTTTAATAATTTTCTTATTATATGAAAGTATTTATTATATAAAAATCTCTTTAATCTTAGAATTACCTGTAATCATTATTAATTTAAAATTAATTTTAATTTTTTGGGTAAATTTTATAATAAATTATTATAACTGTATAATAAAATTTATTATATAGCAAATCAAATATCTTAATAAATCTTTTAAGAATAAAATATTTTTTATTTTCGCAATAAATATTCCTATAGAATTGAATTCATAGACAAGTTATATACAAAATTTGAAGAGCTAAATATTCCAATTGGAAAATACAACATTTGATGGATTCTCTTATAGTGAAGAAATTTAGATTGGTTCATAAATCATAAGATTTGATGATCTTATATTTTATATTCATTATTCTAATTAATTAATTATAATGAGTTGAGCGAAGTGAGCAACCCATCTGAAAATTCAACATTTAAAAATGTCACAATTAATACTTAAAAATATAATTATATCAGCAAAAATATTTTTATATAATAAATATGGAATTTAAAGTAATTCATTGAATGAGAAACTGTCAGGTTAACTTCTTTTTATTGTTAAAATGAATTATATGAATTATTAATAAATATTTTCATCCTTAATAATGCATATAATATTTGGTGGTTTTAAGGATAATGGTATTACAAACTTAAACTAACTATATGTGATGTACTTAATAAATTTGAACATTCATTAAATATTTTTCTTAAAATTTTTTTGATTAAATCATTTCTAAATTCGTGAAACTATATTTTTGGATAACGTAAGAAATATTCTCATTTTATTGTGCTTAAAATTTTTAAATTATTTTCTATGATTGTGAACAACATTATCTCAAGAGAACAGGCAATCATTAAGATAGATAAATTTATAAGCACAGATAACTCTTAAGTAATTATTAGTAATAGCACTTTCAAGAATAACAATTTAATTTATTAAAAATGCATTACCTTTTCTAATTATATTTTAAATTTTTGCTATTTTTAAAGATATAAAATTTGCAATTTACTACAATTTTTATAGTATGAATTTATTTATCAAGATCAAGTAATTTATAATTTTATATAATGTAATAATTAATCTTAAATTACTCCACTTAATTAAGTATTTTATATTTATAGTATTATTTCAAACAATTTTCTCTAAATATAGGTTTTTTGATAAGGAAAATACTTGAAAAAAAATTCTAAAGTTATCAATATTTTTTATTGAAAGTTTTTTTTATTTCAAGGAAGAATATTATATAAAAGTGATTTTGTATAAAAATAATATTTGATTAGAAATATATACTATATTTATTAATAACAGTTTCATATCAGGTGGTAATTTAATAAGAGCAACCTAAAACAACAGAAATCCAATGATTATTGAAAATACTTATTTCACAGAAAATTTTCAGGGAATAATTCACATATAAGCTGGAGATATAAGAAAGACAAATTTGCCATTATAAGTATTAATTAGTAATTGCAATGTAACAAATAATTTCCCAATGACGATGTCCTTCATTAAATTAAATACGAACTCGAGATTAGTCATAAAAGATTCAGCTTTTCATAAAATATTATCGTTGTCTAGAGGAAGTGTGCTACTTGCTGACTATCAAAAAGTCGATGTTTAAATTTATAATTCAAGTTTTACTTCTAGCTTTAAAATATTTTTTTATAAATTGATGTTTATTATGACATATTTAAAGCTACGTAAATTCAATTCGTATAAATTTTTATAAGATATATTTTTACACGTTAATAATATAAATCTTTGCAAAAGAAGGTGGATTGTTTTTTGTTCACTATGAAAGTACTTTATTGATAGATTTTTCAATAATGAGTGAGAATTTAGCATATTCTGGAGGCGTAGCAACTGTTGAAAATTAAGGCATAATATTGGTTATTTATTTTGTTTAAATTTATTCATTAAATTAAAAAAAAAAAGATTATTTAAAAATCATATATTATCATAAACTTTAATTCAAAATTTAATAAATAATAATAGTAAAAAATTCAATAATCTAAAATAACAAAGCCTCCAAAGTACCTGCTGTAAAAATACTTATTTTTTATAAATCTTTTACTAAAATCTATGATAAAAAATAATAATTTATATTAAAATTAAAACTTGATTCATATGACTAGTAATCTTAGTTTATCAACTGCACTTTTATTAACAATCAAATAATGAGTATTTCATAAATATCAAATTAAGTTTTTGCTACTTGGTCAATCACAGAACAGTCACTTTTATCTCCTCAGATATTGACAAAGTTCTTCAATAATACCCTTGAGATAAAAGATGCTGATTGTTTATAATATTTTATTTGATTCAAAACCCCAAAACCCCTTAATGAGGTTTATAAGTGCTTTAATTTGTAGGGGAAAGTTGGCGTCTTATTGGGTTTAGTAGAGAAAACGCAGGTTTTATGGGAATTGAATGAATATTTAATGAGTATTAGTGTACTTAATTCAAACAATATTTAATCTGCTTGTCTTTGTTGTCTCTTAAATCTTGCTCTCTCTCTAGTGGCTCAAGTATGTCATCTAAGGATTATCTAAGATAGGAGAGAGCTCTCACGATTATCATTTCTACTATACTTTTATTTCTTCGCAGACATCTTCTTACTTTATATGTTTCTAAGCTAAGCTAATTGATTGTTTTTCATACTTAGAACCAAAGTAATACATGCTTTCCAAGTCACTTTCTAATATAATAGAAGCAACTCCCCATAAATCCCACTTAACTAAGCCATTGGTCCATTTTCTTTTATAGGAAAGTATCTAGAGGTACCAAGAACCTTAGCTAACGTTATATTCTCTTATCGTAAAGCCCTATTGAAATCGATGACAACTACTTCTAAAGGGCAGAGAGGTTCAACATAACATTTTCAGCTTCAAATCTCTATGAACATATCAAAGTTCATTCAACTCTCTGACACCCTTTATCATATCTGATAGAATATCATGCAAATCATTTGTGTATCTGTTATGATATAGATAGTCTCTAAAAGTCATTTCAAATTTCTTTATTCTTAATGCGATGAAACCAAAGCCTAAAATAATACCATCTAACTTTAGCAAGTTCTTTCAATCTCTTTCAATGCCTCTCTTAGGACCATATATTTTTTAGCGAATTCATTCTGGTACTGCTCATTCTTAATCAGATAGCTGAAAGAAAAAACTTTATATGCATACTCATCTACCACTATGAGCTTTACTTTCTTAGGCACGCTTATATTCAAATAATTTTCAATGCAATTGCTAAGATAAACTGCATTCAATGCAGGAATATATATTGCTCTCTCTTAGAAACATACTAGAAATGTATTGCCTGCAGGTTGATTTAGTGACTCATTTCGTTTCTGCCTCTTGAGCTTCTCTTGCGATTATTTTTAAGATTCAAGAGTATTAGACTTTCTCTTGGCAGGTATAAGTTTTTAAGTCTCTTAATCTTACATTAAAACTCGCTTAAATGATGCTTCAGCATGTGTCTTTTAACTTTAGATGAGTGAGTGTAAGACTTCATGTGAGAGACTACTCAAATCAATGAGATCACGCTGCGCGGTGCATTTCTAGACATTGAAAGCACGTCCTGAACCTCAAAATCGAGAGAGGGGGCTCCTTTGAGATTTGAACATTTGTCTATATTTTTATATGAAAATTTTCATAAAAGATATAGAAAAGATGAGAGCTCAAAATGAAGGTAGCAAGTCGTGCATTCTTACCTACCACCCACCTAATCATGCTTAAAATAAATCTTCGATTTACCAGAATGTATTTCTTTAATATGCCTCTATAAGCTCTACTCAGTTGAGAAGAAGTTTTAGCAATAATTGGATTAAAATCTTTTTAATTTTTCAATTGATTGCTGTTCTTTTAGCTCTTCAATATATTGAATTTATGTTTGAAGTCCTATTTCTGTTTTCCCCTTCTAGTTTTATACTTCAATTTTGAAGATCTCTGCTTCAAACCCTAGAGCTCTTAACTATACCTCCCTCTCAACATAAATAACTTCTTGCTTTTTATTGGTGTAAAAGTTGAGCAATGATTAACCTGTTCTAAGAGAAACTGCCTTACGATTTAAGTTAGCTGCCATGTTTAAATTCAAATTTAAATTAATATTATTAATAAGTAATAACTTCCCAAGATAAAATTATAGTTGAGCAGGAGTTTACCCTGCATCAATAATGGTTGATTTTGAAGTGTAAGACATAATATTTATACTTAGTTTATAAATATAAATTTTTCAATTTCATGCTTAATATTTTGAATTTTAGTACCAACTTTGAACAATTTCAGACTGGTACTGGTACCAATTAGGTCTTAAACTATTTTAGAACTTTTCCATTAAAATCTCATCAGTTTAAAACTAGGTACAAATTAAGTTTTAGTACCATGAAATTGGTACCAATTAAAATTAAAACGAATTTAGTACCGGTACTAATTAAATTTAAACAAATTTAGTACTAATTTAATGGAACTAAATTGATAAAAATGGAGCTCTATCTCTGCAGTTTGTTACAGCTTCTGCCAGCTTTTCTCCACGTATCCTTACCAGGTTGACCTCCTATAAGATGCCCATATTTAATACTAAGATTTTTAACAGTATGATCCAGAACTCTATATATTAAAATTTGAAATTCAATAACAAGAGAAGGAACAAGGATGGAATCTATAAGTACTGCAATTAAGAGGGTTGAAGCTTAAGAAATGATCTCAAGATTTAGAAGCAAGGAAGATCTCTATTGATACTTCACTCAACATGGTAAGCATGTAACATATACTTAATCATATACTATTGTGTGATTAATCCTTCCAAAGATGGAATGTACCAAAATTTCATTCTTAAAAGCTATACTCTGTGATGAGAAGAAAGCCTTCAAAAACAACGAAATTAATTTGCTAGAAATACCAAACTACCCAGAAATTTCAGTCAATACTCTCTACGATGATGCCATGAAAGATAAAGAGTTGGTAGTTTATCTTCCTACCAAGAAACAACTCTCTAACAAACTTCCAGAAAGGAGCTTCTTCTTTACTTTAAGAGAAAATTATCTCAGAGAGATCATTGAAGAAGCTCGTAAGAAACGCTACTCTATTTCTCCTGAAGATTAAAAAAAGCAAGGCATACTAATAAGCGAGACCTGGCTCGCAGAGCTTAAGAAGCATCCATTCTTCTCAAGTAAGCTTTGATTCATAACATTTTAGGGAAACCTGGAACTGACATATTCCTAATGAAAGAACTAGCGAAGGTACACAGAAAGAGAAAGTCATAGACTATTCACGAAGTGAGCAAGAGACTTTATAAAGATGTTTAAAACCCAGATGAAATGAACATAGATTCAGGAGCTGGTACTAAGAGACGAAATATGGGCCCAAGAAAGCCATAAGAGGAAGAAAAATAAGAGAAGCCAAACCCCTTTTTGAGCTAATTTAATATGTGAATATATTCATTCGTTAAAATCTTAAACTTATTTATTAACATTCATTCTTCCTTCTCTCGCACAAACTGTCGTCTTATCTATGCTCATTATTTTGTAGCTACTCTGAATCAAGTCTACTGTATCTATAGGCAAGTCATGCATAAGGTGATACAGCACCAGTTTCTTTTAATGAGTCTTGATTTAACTCCAATAGAATTTGATTCCATTAAACTGTGGGCTATAAAGAATGTTATATACAGGTGTAATGCTTAACACTTCATAAGCTTTCTTTGACTCCTTAGTCTTATGAACTGATAAGATATCAACTAACAAGATGATTTCTTAGTTGCTTTACTTCTCTCTGAGCTTATGCAAAAACTAGATATACTGCTCTCGCTTAATAGAGAGAGGATGAATGACAAAAGCTTCTAGACCTTAATCTTCGCTAATACCAGCTAAAATTGTGTGAGTGGCAACCTTTACTTTTTAGTCATATACTTCTATATTATCATACTTCTTGCATCATGACTTATTAATAAAGGTGTTGAAGGTAAACACAGCTTCATCAGCGTGCATGAACTTGATGTTATTAGTAATAGCTCTCTGCATTTAATCATATATATAGTTTAAATTATTACTATAAAATGGCACTGTAAAATCAATCACTCTCTTCACTCTGTTGACAGTCTTGAAAGTAATACCATTTCTTCTATAAATGTTGGCTATAGTTTAAGGAGAGATACGCATGTCAGGAAACTTGCGATGAAACATCACAGCTCGCTAGTCTAGTGGAAAGTGTGCCCAATACTTTAAAGTCTTCGAGTCGCAGAGGTAGTCAATATGGTGCTGTGAGAACTTTTATTTTCTTGCAGGATGCTTTCAAGTGCCTGAATTATAATGCTAAACAGCCAACAAGCAATGATACCTAACTGTTGAGGCACTCTTGCGCAGGAGCTTTGCTATAGCAGCATAATTCATTGCTGGTTTTACTTAGTCTATATTAATACTCGAACCATACCTTAGCTTATGCAATAACTCTAAATATTTCTCAACATAAATATACCCTAAATTTCGCTAATTTAAATTTATCATTTTGCAAATTGGCCTAATTTCTCTACTTACCCCAATAAGACTCCAACTATACCCTAAAAATTAAAGCACTTATAAACCTCACTAAGGGGTAATGGGGTTTTAATTGTATATTAGATATTAAAATCTAAATGATCTGAAATATCAAATAATTCTCAGTAAATCTAGACTATTAATGCTCAACTGCCGAATAGTTGACACTCATAACTTCGTCATTTCATATGTAAGCAGCTTGACTATAATAAAAATTTATTATCTCAACAAATATAAAATCGAAATGATTATTTTATTCAAGATAGTAAATTTGAAAATGTCACTTTTTCTAAGGATGATGAATCAATTTATCTATAAAAGTAATTTTATTAATCATTTTTAAGTGCAATTCAAAGTCAGATTCAGATATAAAATAAACCTTTTAAATTTATTTATTTATTTTGTATTTAGTTTTTTAATTTAGTACGTTTTCTAACTTCAATTATTAATACATAAGCTCAATTCATTCACAATCGATAATTCAATCAAACCTAAATTCCAATATTGCTATTAAATTATATAAAAATAGTAATATTTAAGTACTCTATACAAATTTATTTTTTGAAATATTTCAATAAATTTCTCAACCTTTGCTAATTCAACTGCTTAAATATTAATATTCAAATTTATATTATTTTTCTTAAGTGATAGATTAGACGAATTCTAATGTAAACTTCACTTTCTGCAATATAACAAACTTTACTTTGTTAAGTCCATATGATCAATTAATTAGATTAGATTCAGTCAATTTAACATTCTCAAACATTACTATTCAGCAAATTAATTCTTTAGCGATTAATATTATTTCTATTACAAGGAGTAAAAGAGAAAATATTAATAATATTGCAGAAATAATTTGATAAGTTAAACTCTATAAAAAGTTAATAACAACTTGTTTACTTTAATAATAATTCTTTTGAAAAATTTCTTGTATCATCCTTAATATAACTAATTATTATTCCATTAAATTAATTTGGTGATCATTACAGCAATTTTGAGTTTATTTTGAATGAGAAAAATTAAAATAGTTGTTATGAGTGAGCTCAAGATCAAATTATTTGTCTTTCTGATCACCATAAGAATTTATTTTTTTCCATTTATATCATATCTCTTTGAAATTAGTATTCAACGATCCTATTTAACAATTATGATAGGATTTAATATTTCAAAATTAAATGTATTCCCGATTTAAATAAAACAATACTAATAATAGGGGGAGGAATTTTTCTGCCTTAAAGATTATAATTTATTTTATTTGCTAAAATATAGAAGAAACTTATTAATCACTATTTCAAAATATTTCCCCTATATTAAAATATAATATTAATAAATAATTTTCAAGGTTTACAACTATCTCTTGACTCTTTAATTATTTTTTAGAAACTATAATAAATAAACGGATATTTAATTCTATGTATTGGGGATTTACAGAATTTTGATAGACACGCTCCCATTTAAAGCGTTCTTCATGTTAATTTATTCATAATATTTTATAATTAAAGACACTCTACTTATTAATAAATTGCTAATTTTATTATAGATCAAAAGCCATAACTAACCAGGCTACCCATAAAATACTATTCAGAAGTCTAATTTGCGTCCTTAACAAAATTTAAGTCAATTTTATTTTTTATTAGAAAGTTAAAATATGAAGTTTATGGTTAAACAAATTTAGGCACCTATTTCAAAGCGATAAATTAAATACCTTATTTGAAGAACAAATATGATATTGAGATTTTCCTTTATCTGCTTCATAAAGGTTTTGGCAGCTATTGGATAAACAATCCTTATTATGGGTCGAATTTTAACTGTAAAATTTCTAATTATATGAAGAACGAGAATTATCAAATAGTAAGACAAAAAGTGGTCATTTATGTTTTATAGATAAAAGTGGGAAAGATAAAAATTTACTCTGCAATTTGATGAACAAATGTTTATCGTTCGGAGTTTTATTTTTTTAAAAGGAAAAATCTTTATTGTTTTATTATTTGAATACAAACTGAAAATACCAAAAAAATCCTATATATAAGATAGAACTTGAAAAAATATAATTCTGCCAATATAAAGGGGTTATGGCCCAAATAAATTTCTATTTCATAATGTAATTAAATAATATTTTTAATCTTATTATTTTTAATTGCTCAATATTTCTTAATATATAATATTTTTTTAAAGAGTGAGAATAAGAAACAGTCAATTTTATGGATTCAATAAAAACCTCTTCGATATTTAAAAGTCTATCATAAATATGACTAATGCAATCATAAAATGCTAAATTGATGATAATATATTTTCCTTTGGAAGCAATTAGCTAATTTAGAATAGTGCTTTTCTTGTTGAATAATCTACTTTCATTTTATAAAACTCTAATTTTACTAATTGTCAGAGTAAAGATTCTGGAGGTGCAATTTATATTACTAACTCAAATTACTCTTCAACTAAATCGCTATTCACTATTCAAAAATTTGAATTCAAATAGCAACTACATTAATTTTGAGTTATAATTATTTAGTGATAATAACAGAGCATAATTGGGTGGTGCAATAAACTTTCAATGCTCATAATGTAAGATAAAACTCAATTTAATTATTTTATAGCAAAGATATGCCAACAAAATATGACAGATGACTTGTACATAGGAAATATAGCCTTGATTCAGGGTGGTTCATTTTCTTATAATAAATATAGACCAAGAATGATCGGGGTAAACTTTTCACATGATAACTATGCACCTTATGGACCTCAATTTTCAGGATATCCTTATGGAGTCAAAATTATGTCTTAGGAGAAGACTTTAGTTGCAAGTGGATAATAATACACTGGATAAATTGTAGTGGCTTTAGTTGATGCAGATCAAAATATTATCACGAATGATTTTTGAATTAAAAATATATAATTTATGAATGATGATACTTCGTAAGATATGATATTGTAACTTAACATATAGTTCATTATTTATTGCTCATATGGACAATGATTCAATGGTATTTGGGTAGCTATATTTTATTTTTTATGTGGTAAACTCAAATAACAGTTTTAAAAGGAATAGGAACATTTAATGACCTCATTTTTCAAGCTCCTCCAGGAACTTCCAACATAAGTTATAAAGAAATTAATATTTCAAAATTATTTTTTAAAAAAATTATACATGATTCAATCTAGTAGCATTGACACTCAATATCTAGAATAAAATTTTGACAATTAATGGAAAACTTAATATTTAGTAAATCAATTGAAAATATATCTTGATTTCAGATAGTGTGTTGTTGGAGAAATAATTCAAAATGAAGAGTAAGCAAACTTTTGTATTAAACTTTTATAATAGGTGCTATATATGTGGCTTGGGTTTTTATTCTCTCTAGCAAACATCAAATCAGTGCTACGAATTTATTAACTGGGAAAGTTTCCTAACTTTTGTTTGATAGAAAATTAAAAGAAAAGTTTTCAGGGAAAAAATTAATTTTATTTTACGTTATTTTTAATCTTCAATGATATTGTTAAATTAGTAAAAAAACTATTAATTTTCATATCAGAGTTTTTAATACTATATGATTAAGTTAAACTTTAGTTGTGATAGATTATTAATTTTGTTATAATAAAAATCAAAATATTCAAAAATTATAAAAATTTAAGGGACCCAGAAATCTAATTTTCTTTTTTATAAAATTTATTTGATTCTAAATTACCTCATATTATTTTATGTGTTCGATTAATTAATTAGTTTTATTCTAAAATATTGCTTTTCATTAATATTACTTATATCACCTTACTTTAATTGATAATTCATAAAATATCTTATGATTTGTTACATGTAAGATTTATAATTTCTTAATTTAAATATATAATAGGTAGGCAACTTCTTACCCTAAATTATTTTATATTTTAAATGTCCTTCACATAGTGATTGCTTAGGAGAAGATAAAATAAGCGTAAACAAAGGATATTGGAGATCACAAAAATATTATTCATTTAATTAATCATCTTACTTGTCTACAAATATAATAGAATGCTTAAACAAAGAGGCATGTGTAGGGGGTCAGTTAACAACAATCAACTCTTTAAATTAACTTTGCGATTTTGGATATGGAGGAAACTTATGTCATTCGTGCATTATTTAAGGAGACAAGCAATTTACCAGAATAGGCAAACACGAATTTATGAAAAATTATTTTTGTATTAATAGAAATTATAATAGTAAATAAAAAGAAATAATAAAAATAAGATTTTACATTGCATATAAGTTTATTAAATATTATTTAGACTTAATTTACAGTAAATTATTTTATTATTTATTTCTGATCATTTTTTTAAAAATCAACTTTGGATAATTTGAATTTCTAAAATACTTTATAATGTATTTTTCTATAAAAATATACTTTAGCATTAAGAAACTTCAGCTAAATAAATTTTGAAGAAAATGAGTAATCATAAAAATTTAATATTTCTATAATTTAACCATAAATTTTTTTAATACATTTCAGAGTAAGATGGGATGGCAATTCATGAGTTACCTTTATTAAGACAAAAATTCCCCAAAAATATTTCTATCAAAATGTTTTACTCAAAATAAATTGTAGAAGTCTAAACAGAGTTGCAAAGTTAAATATTTGTATAACTTGTTATTTTATTTACGAATGTGGTCTCTGTCCATCCAAATCCGTTAACATACTTTATATTTTAGGAATATTCATTGCTTTAGTAATCGGTTTGCTATTACTCTTATGGGTTAACTTGAGAAATAAAAAAGAAAGTGAAACGAGCATCACAATCAGAATTTTATTGAACTATTTCCATATTCTGACATCAGCAGCATCATTTAACTTAGACTGGCCTGTATATCTCTAGAAATTTCTTGGTATTTATTCTGCAGTGGGAGAAACAGCTGAAAGTTTCATTTCCTTTGACTGTTTTCTACAAGACACAGGATTTACTGAGCCAGGAAGCTCTACATATTATTTTAAAGTACTTGTTATAGTCGTACTTCCATTTATTCTGGGAATAATATTTCTGATATTCTTTTTCTTTAAGAAGTTGTTCTATAAAACATCGCTTCAAAATTTCAAGCGTCAGATTATTGTATCATGTATAGTCCTACTATTTGCGATTCATCCAACTATTACAAGAATGACTTCTAGTTTATTCTTTTGTATGGAACTTGATACGAATGAATATTGGCTTTAAACTGATTTGGAAATTTCATGCTGGGGTGGATCTCATTTGAAATGGAGTTTAGGAATTGGAATTCCAGCAATACTATTATGGGTTATCGGTATTCCAATTATGGGCTTTTTATACTTAAAAAGAAATTAACAAAGACTTGATGATTCTATATTCTTTGAAAAATACAAAATAATTTACTAAGGCCTCAAAAGAAAGTACTTTTACTGGGAATTTGCAAATATTTTAAGAAAGGTCTTCTTAATTTCTGTTAATGTATTTCTTAATCTCTACCCTAATATTTTCAAGGCTTTATTAAGTCTTCTAACTCTAAGCGTTTTTTTGAGAATTCAATCAAATATATAACCTTATAAGAATCCTGTAATAAATTAATTAGAGTAAAGAGAAATCATGACTTCAATAATAACCTTTTTTGGAGCCCTATTCTTTGTAAATTAAGAAATATCCGATACAATTATTGCCCAAATTTTAATATATTTTAATTTCAACTTTGCCAAATATTAAAAATTCATCAATCTTAAATGTATAATTTAATCTATAATTAAATAATTAATAACTAAAAATTATGTTTTTAAGATTATTATTAATTATCTACTTCTTTATTATTTTATATTGATTTATTTTAAGAAAGGTAAAAGATGTTTATCAATATCATTCTCTAAGGAATAATCAAAAAAGTTAATACTCGAAAATTTAAAAAACTAAAATTACTAATTAAATTAAAATTTTGCAGATATATTTTTTATTTGAATAGGAATAGTATTAATTATTCTACAAATTTTGAAATTATTAAAAGAGTTTTTGAATTTAATTGTTAAAATTTTCTTAAAATTACATAAATCAGTAATTATTTAATATGTATAGAGGAAATTGCGAGATAAATTATTGATAAATTTGAAGACAATGTATTTCCCCTTATAATTTACTGATTTAAAATATCTTTCATCGCTTTAATAATAGTAATGATGTTTTTAATATTGTAGGAATACATTCGATTTGTGAAAATTAATTTAAATTAAATTAATTTAATATTAAAATCATGGCAGTTATCAAAACCAAAGTGACTAAAAATTCAAATCTTAGTCGATTCTACGGTAGATCCCGCAATTTTAACTGGACTTTATTATTGGCAATATTCCTGAATCATCCCAGGAAGCGAAATATTTTGGTTTTGAGCTAACTCCTAAAAATAG
>ARYC01021344.1:0-28934 GCA_000711775.1 Oxytricha trifallax
AGAGTAAGATGGGATGGCAATTCATGAGTTACCTTTATTAAGACAAAAATTCCCCAAAAATATTTCTATCAAAATGTTTTACTCAAAATAAATTGTAGAAGTCTAAACAGAGTTGCAAAGTTAAATATTTGTATAACTTGTTATTTTATTTACGAATGTGGTCTCTGTCCATCCAAATCCGTTAACATACTTTATATTTTAGGAATATTCATTGCTTTAGTAATCGGTTTGCTATTACTCTTATGGGTTAACTTGAGAAATAAAAAAGAAAGTGAAACGAGCATCACAATCAGAATTTTATTGAACTATTTCCATATTCTGACATCAGCAGCATCATTTAACTTAGACTGGCCTGTATATCTCTAGAAATTTCTTGGTATTTATTCTGCAGTGGGAGAAACAGCTGAAAGTTTCATTTCCTTTGACTGTTTTCTACAAGACACAGGATTTACTGAGCCAGGAAGCTCTACATATTATTTTAAAGTACTTGTTATAGTCGTACTTCCATTTATTCTGGGAATAATATTTCTGATATTCTTTTTCTTTAAGAAGTTGTTCTATAAAACATCGCTTCAAAATTTCAAGCGTCAGATTATTGTATCATGTATAGTCCTACTATTTGCGATTCATCCAACTATTACAAGAATGACTTCTAGTTTATTCTTTTGTATGGAACTTGATACGAATGAATATTGGCTTTAAACTGATTTGGAAATTTCATGCTGGGGTGGATCTCATTTGAAATGGAGTTTAGGAATTGGAATTCCAGCAATACTATTATGGGTTATCGGTATTCCAATTATGGGCTTTTTATACTTAAAAAGAAATTAACAAAGACTTGATGATTCTATATTCTTTGAAAAATACAAAATAATTTACTAAGGCCTCAAAAGAAAGTACTTTTACTGGGAATTTGCAAATATTTTAAGAAAGGTCTTCTTAATTTCTGTTAATGTATTTCTTAATCTCTACCCTAATATTTTCAAGGCTTTATTAAGTCTTCTAACTCTAAGCGTTTTTTTGAGAATTCAATCAAATATATAACCTTATAAGAATCCTGTAATAAATTAATTAGAGTAAAGAGAAATCATGACTTCAATAATAACCTTTTTTGGAGCCCTATTCTTTGTAAATTAAGAAATATCCGATACAATTATTGCCCAAATTTTAATATATTTTAATTTCAACTTTGCCAAATATTAAAAATTCATCAATCTTAAATGTATAATTTAATCTATAATTAAATAATTAATAACTAAAAATTATGTTTTTAAGATTATTATTAATTATCTACTTCTTTATTATTTTATATTGATTTATTTTAAGAAAGGTAAAAGATGTTTATCAATATCATTCTCTAAGGAATAATCAAAAAAGTTAATACTCGAAAATTTAAAAAACTAAAATTACTAATTAAATTAAAATTTTGCAGATATATTTTTTATTTGAATAGGAATAGTATTAATTATTCTACAAATTTTGAAATTATTAAAAGAGTTTTTGAATTTAATTGTTAAAATTTTCTTAAAATTACATAAATCAGTAATTATTTAATATGTATAGAGGAAATTGCGAGATAAATTATTGATAAATTTGAAGACAATGTATTTCCCCTTATAATTTACTGATTTAAAATATCTTTCATCGCTTTAATAATAGTAATGATGTTTTTAATATTGTAGGAATACATTCGATTTGTGAAAATTAATTTAAATTAAATTAATTTAATATTAAAATCATGGCAGTTATCAAAACCAAAGTGACTAAAAATTCAAATCTTAGTCGATTCTACGGTAGATCCCGCAATTTTAACTGGACTTTATTATTGGCAATATTCCTGAATCATCCCAGGAAGCGAAATATTTTGGTTTTGAGCTAACTCACAAAAATAGTATAATGGGTTTTTCTCGCTTTGGCGATGAGATAAAATCATTATAGCAATAACAACCACCGTCTTAATTTTAATGCGCTATCCAGAGAGTATAATATTGTTAGGGTTTGGAGACATTTTCCAAAAACATAACTGAAGGTAAATAATAATTAATTAATTTTAATTTTAATTCATTTTCCCAAATCGAATGTATTCGTACAATACAGCTTATTGTTTTTATAATAATAGTACTTGTGAACTGCTGGTTTTTAGCGTTATGTGGATACTGCATTTTCAGCACAATAAACTTAAAATTTACAAATATTTTATCAAGATTCTTAAGAAAAATCATTATGTCAAACACCTTAATTGCTTAAGAATAACATTTTAGAAGAACGTTTCATACTGAAAATGAAGAAAATGAAATATCTGATGTTAAAATTTTTTTAATTATTATAAAATTTATATTTAATTATAAAATAATTGAATATAGTACATTAAAGTCAAAATTTCTGAATAAGTGTAAAGCATTAACATTTTGGATTTCAATGCCTAGTAACATAAATTTATATTAAAAAATATTATTTAAATTTATAAAAATTCCAAGGATAACCAATTCAAGAGTCTCTTAGGAAAGAAAAACTTAACCAAAAGAAAAAGAGAATATAATAGAAAAAATCCAACTCAATGGTAGATTCTATAGGACTAAAATTCAAAATTAAATCTTAAAACAAAGAAGATAATATAGAAGATTAAAATCTTTAAGACTTGTTCAATAAAGGAAAAGTGAATTTAAAATAAGCTCATTAAGATTAAATTAATGTAGTTTAAATGAAGGTAGATCACAAGAGGAAAACTTTGCTATAATGGGAAGGTGGAATATCAAATTATAGTTCCCGATTTAAATAAGAGCATGAAAAAGACATAGCATTATATAATGAGTTCAAGATCCGCAAGTCTATAGCTTCTCATAAACAAGGGGGTACTGAAATAAGACGTTTTGAATAAAATAGGCCATTAAGCATATCAACTTTTAAAAGTCCATAAAGTAATATTATTTTACAAAATGGGATTTCTCAAACACCTCTACCACACTAGTAGCGTAGTACTTTTAAATCGCATATGAGCCCATACCAAAAAGACTCTACCATAAATAGAGCAAAGAGTATAATTTAAAAAGTAAATACTGAGTTAAAGATAAAAGAAAATAGTACAGAATATTTAGATAATAACTCTGACATTTCACGTTTGCCTTATGTTGATTCTATATATAATAAAGCTACATCTGCGATTGGCCATCAGCAAATCAAACATGTTAGAGCTTGGAATAATACGTCTTTATAAGTTAATATGCTTTTAAATTTAACTAATATTCCTATTTACATAGAAATTGGGAAATTTATATAAATTTAGCAAAGGACTTAGAAAAGTTAGTAGACAAGTTTAAGGTTTTTTAATCATATAACTGCTTAGTTAAATCATTAAATATTATCATTACTATTTTTTAGCTAAAATAATACATATTACGTTCAACATAAATCATTGAGACCAATTTATCCCAAAATTTATTTCTATATTATAAGTTAATTATCAAGAAGACTAAATATGTATAAATAATAGTAGTAGTAGGCAAAATACTAAGAATTTTAATTTAAAAACATTACAAAAACCACCGATTAAAAAGTTAAAGACGCTTTTTTATATTCTATTGATTTTTTTTCACTATTTATATGAAAGACACATTCAATAAGACTAAGTGAAGATGAAGAAGTAAAAGAATTTAATTAAACGGATGATATAGAAATAGAAGAGCTAAATAAAGTATAATTATTTATATTATTTATAAAGTATAGACAAGAAAAAATGTTAAAAGATTTTTATGATAAAACATTCATGGTTAATTTTATTTAAAATTTAAATGAACTATATAATACTTTTAATCATAAATAAATAGATTTATTAGAGCTTATTATTAATAAAATAGATAAAAATAGGAAATTTAAGAAATAAAGTTTATTCAATCATATTAAAGTAATATTAACTGCTTGTAATTAGGAGTGTTAGTAATCATATTTAAATTTAAAATTAATTAATTATATCATTTTTAATATATATAATTAGTGGTCTAGTGGTCTCGTAGGGTTTTTTGGGGTGGCAAGGTGGTCTAGTGTCTGGTGGTCTGGCCATGACACGGTTCTTACTAGTGAAACTTTCTTCAATGTCTCTTGCCACAAGTTCAAGATTTTCAAGGATGTTTATTCTGAATTGGTAGAAGTTAATGTCTGGAAGATAAGACCGATAACAGCGGAGTCGGTGTTTAATTCATCGCTGATAGTCACATTGATGTACAATTGATCTCCGTTTACTTTGTCTACAATAGGTGCATCCTTAGCCTCGGTGAGACCACCAAAGACTCCGGCCAGACCACTAGACCACCTTGCCACCTCAAAAAACCCGACCAGACCACTAGACCACTAATTATATATATTTAAAAATGAGATAATTCATTAATGAAAATTTAAAAATATTATAACACTCATAAGTCAGGCAGTTAATATTCTTGATAATGATTAAACTTATTTCTTAATTCATATCTATTAATCATAATTATTTTAAGTTTCTTATAAAATTTCCTAGTTTAATGAATCTCATTTTATATGTCAGAAAAAACTAATTAGAAATCAAAGATACAATCTAATGATAATAATTATGATAAGAAACTTTAAGTCTCTTAAGATGACATTCTATTTTTTCATTACATTTTAATTCTATTGTAAAATTCAAGTTTCAGCAATTGAACAGATTAACAACTTATTTTATTATAAAACTATATCGAAACATATTCTATTTAATTCTTTCGCATAAATATTGCATTATTTACTAATAAAGATGAGATCCCCTTTCACCAAAACAAGACTCTAACTCATATTACATTCTGACATCTCCATATTGATAAGCTGAACTTAAAAAACTTGAAATAAATTAATTAACTACATCTATTTAACTTTTTAGTTTCATGCTTAAAATGAAATAAAAACAATTATTTTTAATTCAATTTTGATTAGATTAATATTCAATTATTTCTTTTTACTTTATACTATAATTTACAAGAGTACTTTATCTGTTAATTCAGTATATTCGACGATTTATAATAAATTCGATTATTTTTTTATTTTATTTAATTCACAAGTTATTTTTATAATAAAATTTATAAATGAATATATTTGAATTATTATATTCAAAATAACTTACCACCAATTCTTATCAATTTTTTTAAAAAAATAAATCTTTTACATCAATTAATTAAGCCTTTTTACATAATAGATTATCCTTTTTTCTTTAATGTATTAAAGAAATTATATGATTATTAAAATTGGTAATGAATTTATATATACTTTCTGGCTAAAATATTATTAAATGTAATGCACAAGTCAATTTTAAATTTTTATTTTTGTAAAATAAATTAAAAATATAGAACTATTTTTTTATGGGAATTATGCATAAAGTTATTTTTATTGGAATAATAAGGAATTATTGATCATTAATTAGTAATTATTAAATAATGGTGTCTTAATTTAATTATAATTTCTCTTCTTTCATTTAGAGTAAGTTTTTTAGCATTCATTATAACATGCATAATTAAATATTGTAGGAATACATTCGATTTGGGAAAATGAATTAAAATTAAATTAATTAAATATTAAAATCATGGCAGTTATGAAATCAAAGTGACTCAAAATTAAAATATAAATCGATTCTACGGTAGATCCCGCAATTTTAACTGGACTTTATATTGGCAATATTCCTGAATCATCCTAGGAAACGAGATATTTTGATTTTGAGCTAACTCCCAAAAACAGTAAAAGGGGCTTTTCTCGCTTGGGAGAAGAGATAAAATCATTATAGCAACAACAACCACAGTCTCATTTTTAATGCGCTATCCAGAGAGTATAATATTGCCAGGGTCTGGAGACATTTCAAAAACATAACTGAAGGTAATTAATAATTAATTAATTTTAATTTTAATTCATTTTCCCAAATCGAATGTATTCCTACAATAATGTTATAGAGATTTATAGAATTAAATTATGTGCAATTGAATAATTGTTGATATGAATAGAAAGAGTTTATTATTAAATTGAAGTAAATATTGCAATAAAAGGCTTTTTAATTAAGCCAAAAAATAATCATTCAATTATTTTAATAATATAAAAATTAATCCGAAAATATAGTTGAAATTATGCCAAATAAATATAATATGATTTAAAAGAATAAGAAAATATATTTAACCCAATAGAAATATTTTTTTTATCAACAAGAAAACTCATAATAAATTAATTTAGCTTTTGATATATTATTAAAATAGATAGAAGTAATAATTTTAGCTCCATAATAGAAATAAATGAAAAATAAGAATAATTACCATTGGTAAGTTTAAGTGTCTTAGTTATTTTATAGGCAAAGAACGTGTTTGAGGTTTATTTTTAAATTAATTTTATTTGAAACAGATGATAGTTTTTATTAAAAAGTTTGGGGGGGAAGTTTCCTGCCCCAAAATTTTATATGCACCCTAGGGGGGAAGTTTCCTGCCCCATACATAAAAATATGTAATTTTTACAATTTTCAAAGAATCTTTATCATCAAATATGATGTAGTTTTTTTTAATTTAGCTTCAAATATCATTTCTACCTTGATAATGAATTTAAAATTTAATGAAAACTACATTAATTATTAATAAAAAACACTTATTTTAGCCTTGTTAATAATATAAAATTTGATAAAGAATAATTATTGACCTTGAAAATTATATAATAATAAATGTTGTATAGTACATGATTATGGTAATTGAAATTTAAATTAATTGTTTCTATTAAAATTATTTCAAAAAACATAAAATTTAATATTGGGGGCAGGAAACTTCCCCCCAAAAGTTTTATATTAAGATTCTACTAATGTTTTAAATTATGGAATTTATTTTTATTCTAATCCGTTTTAAATCACAAATTAAAATATTATTCTATTTATTTGTTCCAAATATTGTTTAATTTGTTTTTAATCTTAACTTAAAATTAACTGATTGCTTAAGACCTTTAAATGAAATAATTATTTATTTTAGCATTAGTAATGTTTAAATTAATAAATCCCTAGGAGTAGAAAACTACTGATAACTAAATTTTAAATATGGTAATAACTTGAGATGAAACTAAAATATTTATAAAATCAAAAGAAAATTTAAAGTAATAAAAGATTGACATATTTATTTTGGGGGGGGGGGGAAAGTTTCCTGTTCTATAAATAAAAAATAAAATATATAAAAATTCCTCAAATCTTTATCATCAATAAAAATCTAATAATTAATAATCAAGCATATAATTTTATTTATAACTTGATAAAGATTTCAAGTTTAATGAAAATCATATTAACAATTTATAAAAAACAATTAGTTTAAGATAGATTTTTATATGAAATGAGAAAAAGAACAAATATTATCCTTGAAATTGTATATAATAAAATTTTTTTAATTAATTGTCGTATTAATTGAAATTAAGATTGAATTGTTTTTACAATTTTTATTGCAAAATAATATAAATTTAATGTTGGAAACAGAAAACTCCCCTTATTTTTTTATTTAAGAAATTAAAACCTTGCTTATATGTTAACTTTAAAATTTAAAAATTCAGTAAGTTTATTAGATTATTCGATAAAAGAGTTTTATAATTAATCATATTTTTTTTAAAGTAAAAATCAAATTTTCAATATTTATAATAAATATTGATTGAAAATGATTTAGCTTAATAATCTAAACACATTTATAATAAAGTAGTAATATAGTAGGAAGAGGTTTGCTAAATATAATTTATTGAATTTTAAGATCCATTTGAACTTCTCATAATGATTTATAATTATCGAATATATATTTATAATTTTAATTCGATTCATTCCTGATGGTTAAATATCTATTGCTTTTTACTCCATGTTTGAGAGATTTTATAGCATATATTAAGCATTTAACAAAAGCATTAATAACAATAATAATTATATATTTAATACTAGAGATCTTTATTTATAGTTTTCATATTCACCTTAACTAAAGTTATTCATCATCATCATTATATTAAGCATTTTAATCAAAATTCTATCTGTAACTAAATCTCAAAATTAAGTTAAAAACACCTTAAATATAGTATAATTAAGGATTCATACATAGAAAGAATTTACTTAAATCTAGATAGAATTAAAAAATTTTATAGAGAATTCTTAGTACTCTAAGAACAATATTATAAATTTTAATTAGTAGATGATAAATTATTATGCATAAAGTATTAGGGTGCTTAACATTGTGCTTTGGTAAACATATATTTCCTAATAGAATTGTCAAAATTTTACATATATTTGACTCTTTAATCATTTATGATGACTTTTGTTTGTAAATAAATTTGGAAATTTGATTACAAATGTAAATTAAATTAAAATATTAAATATATTTTAAATTAGCTTAAGAATCAAAATTGAGTGTAACTATATTTTATTATAATTATTGAATATATAGATTCTTTTTACTTATAAAGATTAGAAAAATAGTTAATTGTAATTTAATGCTATTTATTGACAATTTTATATTTAGTTTACTAATTTTATACCAAAATAGTATTAGATATAAAAAATTATTTTAAATAATTAAGCAATACTGTAAGCAGATTTATGAAATCATAACAAAAATGATTTTTATTACTAATTATATATTTTTCAAAAAACTATCGCTTTGAATGGAGAAATAATATCAATTAGTAATTTTATTTGAGTCTTTATTTCCAAGTATTAAAATTAATTAAGTATTATTGTCGAATGCATGTCGATAAATATGATTACAAATAAACAACCAATAAATCAAAATTTAAGTTTTATGGAAACCCTCAAAATCAAAGAATATTTTAAACTGCTTATGGATGTGCTGGATCAGTGATAAGTTTCAAATAACGGCTGCTTCAATATTGTCAGTTCAATAAAATTTACTATTTTTTTGCTAGAATACCTATTTAAATATAGAGAACTCTATACTTAATGAAAAAATTTAGCAATGACTAATTCAATTTAAAAAATTTTAATTAAAGAAACATAACTGTTCAGTTCTGGGATAATGCAACTAATATAGTTTACATAAAAAATGAAAATTCTAAAAAAAATTAAATTTTGTAAAGGTAAGCGAGTTTGATCTTGCATATTTGTCTTAATAATCTTTCTTTTGAATAATTTGGGCAAGGATGTGATTGAAAAATTATAACTAAGAATAATTGAAAAGTTAATATCTATAAAATATGAACAAAAAAGATAATTTGAAAATTATAGTAAATAAACGATTTTGTAACGAATAAGTTCATTAAACTCGATATAATGTAAGATATAACTATTATTTATTGGTGCATTTAAAACCTCAAAACCTCCTTGTGAGGTTTATAAGTGCTTTGATTTGTAGGGTATTGCTGGGTCTTATTGAGGTTAGTAGAGAAAACGCAGGTATTATGAGAATTTAATGATATTGTTTTTTTTCATGCTTAGTACCAAAGTAAGACAAACATTCCATGTCACTTTCTAATATAATAGCAGCAACTGCCCATACATCTCACTAAACTGAACCATTCGTCTATTTCTCTTTGATTAGGAAGTATCCTGGAGGTACTAAAGCAACAATCTCCTATCTTATGGCTCTATTGAAATCGATAACTACTACTTCTAAAGGGCAAAGATTTAGCATAAAGTATTAAAGCTTCAAACCTCTATGAACGTGTCCAAATTCATGCAATTTCCTTACACTCAGTACCATTTCTGAGAGAATATGGTTTAAATCATCGAGGTATCTATATTGATATAGATAGTCCCTCAGAGTCATCTCAAATTTCTTTAGCCTAAATGCGATGAAACCATAGCTTAAAATAATTCCATCGAACTAGGTGCAATCTTTTCTCTAGGCCTCTATAAGAACCATATATTCATTAGCAAACTCGTTCTAATATTGTTAATTATTAAGAAGATAACTGAAGTGGGACACTTTGTATTCATACTCTTCAACAACTATGAGCTTTGCTTTTGCAGGCACGTTTTTATTCTTGCAGTTTTTAATAAAAGTGCTGAGATAAACTGCATTTAATGCAGATATATTCATAGCATTCGGTTAGAAGCATGCTAAAGACCTTTTTCCTACAGTTTGATTCATTGACTCATACAGTTTCTACCTCTTGAGCTTCTCTTGCTACTCTCGTTATGATTAAAGAGTACTAGACTTTTTTAGCTTGTATATGCTTTTTTAGTATCTTTATCTTGAATTAAGAACTTACAAAGGTGATACTTTCATTTATGTCTTTTAACTTTAGCTCACTGAGTAAAATGACTTCATGCATGTTGTGCACTAATATCTGACATTTAAGTTATCATGCTTGAAATACATCTTTGCTTTGCCAGAATGTATTTCTTTATATGTCTCTTCAAATTCCAATCAGTTAAGAAGAAGATCTAACAATCATTTCATTCAAAAATTTATAACTTTTCAACTCTTGTAGCTGTTGTTTTAGCTATGAAGGGGGAGGTTTTTTTGGACGACCTGGAGGTGGGAGAGGATCTTGGGCGGAACACATATTAATGAATAAAAAATTAATTAGTATATAAATTATCTCTAAAGTTAAGAAATATAAAACTAATGTCTCTCTCTCTCTCTTACTTACATCATTAACCTCTTTAAATCTTTGAGGGTATGCCCTTAATCCTGTATACAGGGAGAATTTAAGCAACCTTTATAATTATTAATATTATTTCTAAAATGAGCTGCAACTTACTTAGAAAAGCAGCATTGCTTGGCATTCGCAAGCAAAATTTTTCTTTCATGAATCAAAAGAAAATAAAGACTTGCTATGCATCTACCTAATATGGACCTGAATTATTTTGCCTGAGGCCTAAAACTTTGAATAGCAATTTAATTGTTAAATAGTATACAGAGCTAAGAAATTTAAAGCGAGGTTTCAATAAAAATGGATCAACAGGAGGAAGAGAAAAAAGAAAAAAGTTATAACATTTTTGGTAAGAGTTTGATAAGAACTTCACTTATAAATCTATAATCAAGCTTCATATTTTAGAGCAGCACTCAAACAAGCCCAACTCTATCTTAAGCATAAAAATATAGATGGAAAATTGTTCTGCCCTTACTGTAATACGTAACAATTATTCAAGGAATTTAAAAATTCACCACGAAAAACTTCATGGTAAGAAGTTTGAGTCATAGATCGTGAGACTGGTGAAGGTATATCTTAAAAAAGGAAGCCAAGAGATCCTTTATAATCTCTCGAACAAAATGTTAAGAAAGAGAATAAACTCATCAAAACATTGAGCAACCTCCCAACCTCTAAGATAGTAAAATCACTCATAAGATTCAAGAACTCAAGCTTCCAATATTGAATATTATTGACCTAATTGAGTTTAAAGAAAGTCATCTTATTCTTGAGATATGTTGAAAAAAAAGTCATAACTAATAGTGATATGCAGTTTGCAGTTTGCTAACAAGATATATCCATTCAACTACTTTAAATGCGATGGCTAGTATCAAATGGAGTTTGTCAATGAGTATCAAGCTCTTACTAAAGCAAAGGATCGACAGAGCAGATTCATAATTAAGCTTAATGCAATTCTCCTCGCTCAAAATATTGCAGCTTTTCGCCTACCTTTATACTAAATGACATTAAGAGACTATATTCAAGACTAAAGGTGTTGAAATAAACTACCTCTTATACTAAAAAATGTCTGCAAAGGTATAGAGGATTGCACACTTAGGACATTCACATAGATTTGAAGCTGGAAAATACTATGCTTCCCTTTTCACCACTCAGATTAGTAATATTTGATTTGAATAGATCGTAGATAGTTGAGGCCTCTTGTCTGGCCAAAGTTCGAGGCACACCTTCATATTTTCCAGAGAGAGAGGAGACACTTGGTGGTATATCTGGGCTATATAAGTAATAATAATAGATTGTTAGAAATGACTGTTTCAGTTGTAGAAGAGAAAAATATTCAAAGCCAAGAATTCAGCAGTATCTAGAGTAGAATAAGATAAAAAGTAAAATGAGAGTTATGGCTGAGAAAAAATCCTGAGGCCAAACCAAAGAGCAGAACAAAAATTGGCTAAATAATAAGTTGGTTAGGAGATATTAAGTTTAGAAAATTGGTCCATGATGCCAAGGCTCTGTTAGAATAAAAAGTTAAAATTAAGCATATCTAATACAGTATAGTTTACATTACAATTAAACCCTATTAAAATCCTAATAAATTATGCACTAATAGTCTACTTTTATCAATAAAAAACTCAATCAAACTATTAAAGGGGTTTTGGGGCTTTGAATTTATATTTAAGTAAAGTTATTCTTTTCCTTTAAAATTTATTTAAGTAAATATTAAGGGGGGAGGATGCTTCCCCACAGTAGATTTTTTTTTATCAACTCACACACATACTATTAATTAATTAAAAAATCTATACAATACAATTAATAAATTCATTTTTGTGTAGGAAATTTCTATTATTGATAAAATAGATGAAAATAGGAAATTTTAGAAATACAGATACATTTGATAAATATAAGTAATCTTAACTGCCACTAATTACATTTATTAATAAAGAGAATTATGATTAGTTTAATTATGATCAAATTATAAATTTATTAACTATAAATATATTTGTGTGCAAAGTGTGCAAAAATATAAGCATTGAATTTGAGATAGATTATAAGCACAGCCTTAAATAATATATTTATAATATTAAAATAAGTAATTATATGAAATGGTTTTGTGAATCAATGATCTTCAGCCTTACTGTCTCTTGAACTTATCTTTTTCATGTTTAGTCTTGGATCAATTTGTCATTTGAATTTTCGCTCTAAAGATTCTCTTCATCTGATCTATGTCCGAGATAGTTTGCTAGCTAAACCACATCAAAAGGAAATGTGATCTTGCCGGATTTCCCCTATAGATTTTGTGTTAATGTAATGAAACTCCTTTCAGAGCAATCCCTTTCCTCGTTGGTTGTTATGTTCCACGGGAGTTCGGTTGTCGTAATGATGGTAATGCAGTCTATTTAGAGCACCTATTTTCCCCCGAACTTGACATCAACTGCATAGCCCAAGCCTTCTAGCAACTTCTTCACTGCCGAAATGTTGTGCTTGTTGAAGAATCTCTCTATGTTTATATTGTCAATTAGTGGTACGTGCGGTTCCTTATCAAGCAATTTTCCTTCGATATGTAAACGGGTTGGCTCTCGTCACAGACAATAGTTTCATCTATCATTTTCAATATCATGCTCTTGCCGGTGTATTCAGCACTATACTGCCTGGTGGCAAAGCCATTTCATATAATTACTTATTTTAATATTATAAATATATTATTTAAGGCTGTGCTTATAATCTATCTCAAATTCAATGCTTATATTTTTGCACACTTTGCACACAAATTTATTTATAGTTAATAAATTTATAATTAGTTTTGATGTTGACTCAAGGACTTCCCAGGAAAATCAGGATGTCCCAAGATTATCAGGACGTCCAAGGATTACTAAGACGCCCAAAAGTATATGTCAATGTAAAAAATATAAAAAAATTATGCTAATCATCTGAAAAAGATTCTATTAAGAATCTTATCAGTCAGAGTCCTAGGGGCGCAACCCCTAGCTAGGTCAGATGAAGCAGAACCTATCCTTTGATTCCAAATCGAAACAATTAATAGCAGGGTTCAAGGTGGTTTCAGCACCTTGTGGAGGTTCTGAGGCCTTTTTACTGGTGATATGTATGAATAAATGAAAAATTAATATTTAATCGGTATATTATAATCGTTAATGCTTAATAAAATATTATTAATTCTTTAAAACTAGTATGTATAATATTGTACATATGTTCATACTTTTAATTTTAATATTTGATTTTTTATGGTTTCTTATCCATAATGCCTCATAAAGGCAGTCTTCAATGATGTTATCGTTGCCATTCATGGTGTTATAAGTATGCTTGGTCCAATACTTAAGGACTGTCCAAAGGCCTTCGATCAAGTTTGAGTGCTCCATTTATCTAACTAAATTTCTATTTTCATTGACATGTCGTTGATGTTCCATCTACATCTCTTTCCAATTTATGATTACCTAGGGTTACTATTAACTGTGTAGACTGTAGTATTTTCTGTCACATTTTATTATTCAAGTTGCTCTAATGTTGATCGAGTTCTATATTATACTTTAAAATATTTCCGTCTCTTAGAACTTAATCTATTAACCCTACCATCCAAACTTGTCTTGTGTAAATTGTATCTTCGAGAAACGCATATTTTAATAACATGTGTCCACTTAGTCTCGTCCATCTGGACATCACGTTTTAAAAAGAAAGTTATCTTGCTCAAGCTTTAATTGTGTCTTACTAATTTTTCTAACATCTCCGATACTTACAGATGCACGAAATTTTTTATCGGAAAAGTTTCTTATATATCATCAATAGTTTGACTAGTATTTCTACCATTAGGAAAATAATTAAACAGGATCTCTCGCAATACTTTCGCGGGGTCTGTATTAGGACAAGAAGTTATTTGATCATTTTTAATAGTTTATCTCGAGTGACATTGGTTATTATCACATTCATAAAAGCATTGATCTATATACTTTTCTGATAAAGTATACTTGATATGTAGTTATGATTAGCATTTCAAAGATAACATATAAATAGACAGTAAGCCACATCCTTGTAATATAAAAATTAATGCTTAGATATCATGTACTTTGTGATCTTGTATTATTTTTTATTAAAATAATTCCATGTGTATTTATGTTAATTAATTAGTAACGATTATAATTTAACGATTAAATAATTCTTTTTCAATTATGCATATATATCACCATTTAAAGAATCTTCGGATACTATGTCTTAGAACCTCGGCAACGGGCTAAGCTCCCTTGACCCCTGCTATTAAAATTATTTCCAATTGGTATCGAAGTCCTGACCCGTCAGAGGTTGCACCTCAAAGACCCTTACTGATAAAATTCTCAATAAAATCTTTTTCTGATGATTCGCATAATATTATTTTTATTTTTTACATTTAAAAATACTTTGGGATATCCTGGTGGTCCTGGAACATCCTGATGATGCTGGGACGTACTTATGATCTCGGGACATCATGATGATCTTGGGACGTCCTGGAGTCAACACCCATTAGTTTTATAAATAAAATCTATTCACAATCCAAATTATGAAGTTTAAATGACTTGATAAAAGTATAAATAATAATTGATATTATAATAAAATTATGATTAGCCTGACTGTATTAGAAATTAAAAATAAATTAAAAGAATAACATTTTTAATATTACTAGTCTCATCAATAATTAATGCTAACAATATCGTAGGAATACATTTGAATTTTTAAAATAAATTATAAAAATGATTATTTAAATTATTAGAAGTTAACTTTGTTCAAAATTAAGCTAAATGGTACTTGTTCGATATTAAATTAGAAATTTTTTGGACTCTACTATTGCCTTTTCTATTTTATCGCATCTCAGCAGCGAGATAAATCAAGTTTAATTTTGACATTAGAAAATAATTAAACAAATTCCTCATATTAAAAATTGATTTAGCTTGTGCTACGATTAGATAAGCTAGTAACGCTAATAGTAAAGTTTAGCTTATTTTAATTTACCTTGTGAATAAGTACCGTAGAGCCTAGGTTTGGGCAAAGTTAAACTGCCAATAATTCAAATAGTTACTAATAATTTTAATATATTTCTATTGATTGAGAATCTTTTCTTTGTGAATACCATATTTAAAATCTTTAAAAAGTATAGAATTCAAATGTTTTACTAGAATATTAATATGTTTAATTATTGTGTCAAACTAATTTATTCATCATATATAATTTTCTTTTTAATATTATTTTAGCTATTAAAAAGTCAAGTCATTTCAGAATTAATTAATCATTTTAATAAATTATCATTAGATATACTTTTTCAAAACGATGGGACATATATCTCTAATAAATTATATTACAAGAAAAAAAATTACTTCAAGATTTATATTTACTAATAAGATAAAGTTATAAATATTGTAGTTTTTGATATTTTGAAATAATTATTCAAGATTTCTCGTTAATAAAGTGAAACTTTTTATAAAGATATTCAATTATTAATTCACGGAATTGAATTCTAGATTTATGAGAAAGTAAAGAGAAATAAGTTATTTTGTGCTACTTTTGATGATACTAAAAATCGTATTTAAAGAGTTAAAAAATTAAACTGCCAAAAAACATTTATCCTTCTGATTTTCCAAGAATTGCAATTTTTTAAGTCACTAAAGTAAATTTAACATGGATAAGGATTATAACTTTACCAATTTTGATCATAATTAAATTTCAAATCTTGCCACCCTCTTGATATGGTTATAAATCAAGATAATAAATAATTGCTATATCAAACAATCTTCTCAAATCTAAATTTTCTTATGAAACTATTTCGAAAATTTTTTATATCATAAACTTGAGCCTCTTGGTAAAATATTATTATGTGGACAAGCAAATCCTTATTGTTATTGTCTGTAAATATCATATAAATTCCTGAATGCTAGCTCAAATCTTAAGATTAAATTCCATTAATTTTAATATTTTTCTATTTATTACATCAGTATAGTTGCACAAATATTTATTGAACCTCAGTCTTAAAATCTACTTATGAAGCAAATCTTAAGATTGATAAATAGATCAATCAAAGTTCATCAAAATATTATGTTTGTTTATACGTTAATAAAGTGTAAAATAATCAATGAGACAATGATAATATAATAAATTAATAAAATCTAGATACATCAGAACTGATAATAGGAACAAATTGCTTATTTTTTGTCGACAACTATTACAAATTGCTAATTACCTGTAATTTAAACAACTAAATTTTATATACCTGGTATTGTTTGCAACTTAAATTTCATTGACATGAAATATATAAATGTTGATAAACTCTATGAGCAAGTTTTTATAAATAACAAAAGGATTTCATAATCTAATACTTAGAAGCACACTATTTTCTTTAAAATTGAATAGTTTTTAACAAAATTTCAAAAGAAAAATTTTATTTATAAAGTAATAGGCAATAATCATCATTAATAATTAAAAAATTTAGACATCATCAATTTTTTACACGAAAAATTACAAATTTAAGTAATTGGATTACATCATTTTTATAATTCAAATTATGAACAATTATGAATATTATTTTTATTAAGAATAAATTTTAAAAGTATTTGGCAAAAACAATTTTAATTTATGAATGCTTTGATCATAATCATAGCAGTTAATGCGAATTTATTAGTTGGTTAAACCAATAATATTTAATTAGATAATTTAATTTCTTATTAATAATATAAAATTATTTACATATTAAAATTTAATAAAAAATAATAGATTCTTATTTATCTAAAATATATTATTTAGACCTCAATTTTTCATAATAATAATCATTTATTTTAAATTTATGAATCAATTTTTAACCTATTTTTTATCTTTATATTTGTGAATTATTTATGTTTTAGAAATTCCTTAGTTATTTGAATATTTTATATAAATAATAATACTTCTACGTCTATCTCATGCTAAGGCTTCAATCAGTTCTATGACAATATAACACAAAGTTGCATAGGTAATTAAACTTAAGATTTTTTTTCAAGCTATTATAGAGTCAAACCCCAAAACCCCTTAATGAGGTTTATAAGTGCTTTGATTTGTAGGGTATAATTGGGGTCTTATGAGTGATTAATACGTATTTAATGAATATTAGGGTCTATTTATGATGAGTAATATTTAGATTTACTGCTTAAGCTTATTGATATAGACTAAGTCAAACCAGTGCTGAATTAAACAGCCATAGCAAGACTCATGTGCTAGAGTTCCTCAACAGTTAGGTATCATTGCTTGTTGGCTGTTTAGCATTATAATTCGGCACTTGAAAACATCCTTAAGAAAATAAAAGTTCATTCAAACCCATATTGACTACCTCTGTGACTCTAAGACTTTAAAGTATTGGGGTCACTTTCCTCTTGACTTATGAGCTGTCATGTCTCATTGCAAGTTTCTTGAAATGCTTATCTCGCCTTAGACTATAGCTAATATTGAAAGAAGAAATGGCATTAATTTCAAGACTGTCAACAGAGTGAAGAGATTAATTGAAAGAAGTACGATAATATAGAAGTATATGACTAAAATTTAAGGTTGCCACTCACATAACTTTAGTTGGTATTAGTGAAGATTAAGGTCAAGAAGCTTATGTCATTCATCCTCGTTATATTAAGCGAGAGCAGTATATTGAGTTTTTGCATAAGCTAAGAGATAAATACAACGATCAAGAGATCATCTTGTCTGTTGATAACTTATCAGTTCATAAGACTAAGGAGTCTAAGAAAGGTTATGAGGAGTTAAACATAGCTCCTGTATACAACGTTCCTTATAGCCCATAATTTAATGGAATTGAATTTTACTGGAGTTAATTTCAAGACTTAGTACAAGAAGCTACTGCTGTATCATCTCATGCATGATTTACCAATCAATACAGTAGACTTATACAAATTAGTTCCAAGAGTGAATGTTTATTAATAAGTTTTTAGACTTAAATGAATGAAATAGTTCACATATTAAATGGACCCTTAAAAGGATTAGGCTTCTCTTTCTTTTCTTCTTCTTAAGGCTTGAAAGGCCTAGTTTCTTTTCTTACTGCCATCTCTTGCATCTATGTTTATATATTCTGGCTTTTAAACATCTTTATAAAGTTATTTTACTCGCTTAATATGCAAAACCATCACCTTAGCGAGTTCTTGATATAAGATAAAGAGACTAAAAAATGAGTACCAGCTAAAAGAAAATCGAATACTCTTGAGTCTTAAAAAAGAAGAGCAAGAGAAGCTCAAGAGATAGAAACGAGATGAGTCTATGAATCAACCTGCAGGCAATACATTTTTAGCATGTTTCTTAGAGAGAGCTATGTATATTCCTGCATTTAATGCAGTTGATCTTAGCAATTGCATTGAAAATTATTTGAATTTAAGCGTGCCTAACAAAGTAAAGCTCATTGTTTTTGATGAATATGAGTATTCATATAAACTTTACCCTTTAAGCTATCTGATTAAGAATGAGCAGTACCAGAATGAATTCGCCAATGAATATATGGTTCTAAGATAGGCATAGAAAAGAGATTGCAAGAACTTGGTAAAGTTAGATGGTGCTATTTGAGGCTTTGGTTTCATCGCACTAAGAATAAAGAAATTTGAAATGACTCTTAGAGACTATCTATGTCATAGCCAGATACCCAAATGATTTGAATGATATTCTATCAGATATGATAAAGGGTGTCAAAGAGTTACATGAACTTGGATATTGTCTTAGAGATTTGAAGCCTGAAAATGTTATGTTGAACCTCTGTCCTTTAAAAATAGTTGTCATCGATTTCAATTGAGCCTTAAGATATAAGAATATAACGTTAGCTAAGGTTCTTGGTACCCCAGGACACTTTCCAATAAGAGAAAAGTGGACCAATGGCTCAGTTTAGTGGAATGTATGGGCAGTTGCTGCTTTAATATTAAAAAGTGATATGGAAAACATGACTTATTTTGGTACTAAGTATGAAAAATAATCAATTATTTTGGCATAAAAGCATATAGAGCAAGAAGATGTTTGCTAAGAAATTAAAAGTATAGTAGATATGATAATCATAAGATCTCCTCACTATCCTCGCCAATCATTAAACTATATACTTTAGACACTAGAAAGAGCAAGATTCAAGAGATATAACAAAGACAAGCAGATAAAATTTGTTTGAATTAATTACACTAATACTCATTAAATATTCGGGGGTGGGGGAAGTTTCCTGCCCCCAACATTAATTTTTATATTGTTTGGCAATAAAAATATTAGAAATAAATAAATTTCAATTTCAATGACCATAACCATGTACTAAAAAACTTTTATTAGTATATAATTTTCAAGGTCCATAATTATTCTTTATCAAATTATATACTATAAACAAAGCTAAAATATTTTTTTTTATTAATAATTAATGTGATTTTCATTAAAATGTAAATTCTTTATCAAGGCAGAGATGATATGGGGCAGGAAACTTACCCCCCCAAATATTCATTAAATTTACATAAAACCTGCGTTTTCTCTCCAATAAGACCCCCAACTATACCCTACAAATCAAAGCACTTATAAACCTCATTAAGGGGTTTTGGGGTTTTGAGTGCGGAGAAGGTTGTGGCATATGCGAAAATAAGAAAAAGTGCATAAGTTGTATAAACACTCAAATGTTCTAAAAAAATAATGATGGTACATGCCAATTAAAATAAATTAGAAAATTAAATTTAATTACAATTTTGCGATTAAAGCTCATATCTTTCAGCTAATGGAAATTGCTAATGTAATTCATACAATTGTAATAATAATCCATATAGCCTGTTCTTGCCAAATATCTAAATTTATTTTTTTTATAATTTGCAATGGTTTATGTAGTCTAGATAATAAGTGTCTTCAGTGTTTAGACAATGCCTTTTTAGATAATTTATTATTTAATTAAAAGTGAGATTTATTATTCTCTTACGATATAAACTATGTTATGAATAAATTTTTTAAAATATTTTATACTTATCAATTAAATAATTTATACATTGAAACTTTGGGGTAGTGCTCTCCAGGAGAGCAACATAAAATATATAATAATTTTTTGTTATAATTCAATTCAAATCAAGAATCTTTTATAACCATTTATTTAGTTATATAGACCCTCAATCATGATTTCTGACTTCCAACAAGTCAAAATCATATAAATTTCTATAATATTTATTGATATAATGATTAAATTATTAAAAAATAATCAGAAAAACATACGAAATTTTAATGATTATATAAATTATTTGTGTTTATTATTGCTGAAATATAAATGATTTGGGAAAATCAAATCAAAATTAATAATTAATTTTTATAATTCGTGGCAGTTAACTTTCTGGAAACCTGGACAATATGGTACTTGTTTGATAGATAAATTAAAATTTGATGGACTTTACTATTGGCGGTACCCTTCTATCGCATCCCTGAAGAGAGATAAACAAACTTTAATTTTTGGTGATTTGTTTATTTGAATTTAATGCCAAAATTAAAATTGAGTTATCTCTCTTCAGGGATGCGTAGAGGGGTACCGCCATTATTAAAGTCTATCTAATTTTAATTTCTCTATCAAACAAGTACCATATTGTCCAGGGTTCCAGAAAGTTAACTGCCACGAATTATAATAATTAATTATTAATTTTGATTCAATTTTCCCAAATCATTTATATTTCAGCTATAATAAACACAAATAATTTATATAATCATTAAAATTTCGTATGTTTTTCTGATTATTTTTTAATAATTTAATCATTTTATATCAATAAATATTATAGAAATTTATATGATTTTGACTTGTTGGAAGTCAGAAATCATGATTGAGGGTCTATATAACTAAATAAATGGTTATAAAAGATTCTTGATTTGAATTGAATTATAACAAAAAATTATTATATATTTTATGTTGCTCTCCTGGAGAGCACTACCCCAAAGTTAGTAAAAAGATAAGGTAATTATCATAATCATGACAAAATTTCTTACAAAAAATTAAACAAGTTATACAATACAAAGTAATCAACTAAATAATAAAATTGTCATTAGGAAGAAAAGCTATTCATACTTTATGATTTTATCCACCAAATAATATGTAAAATTCTATAATTTTACAAAGAGTTAATTCTGTAATACTGATGGTAGTAAACGATAAAGACTTTAATAAAATACTAATTCATTTTATTAAATTTATAATAAAAAATTATAAATGATAAAGTTATAAAAGAAAGTAAAAAATTCAAATATTAGTGAGTTTTTATATTTATTTGTCAATTTTTAAATTAATTTTATTTTTAAATCAATAGTTTAATTTCTCAATTTTATAAATTTATAATAAATATGATTTATTTAAAAAAAAAATAATATTTTATATAATCCATAAATTAATTATTTTTAGATCTTGAAAATATGATTTGTGTCCAAAAATGTCAGATAAATTCAGAAAGCATTAAAATTGCGAATCATACATCTACTAATTAGAATTTCAATTATTGCAGATGTAAGTAATTCTAACAAGAAGATCATCTATAAATTTTATTTCTGAAGACAAATTAAGATAAATAATATTTTTATTGCTAATGTGTAATAGATATGAGAATTAAATAATTGAAACTAATAAATTTATTATTAATGGCAGTTAGCTTTTTATTAAACACGACACAATAAAAGATTTAAAATAAACTCATCTTTCTTTTTTTTTTGAAATAGAAATTTTTTGGACTTTAATTTTAAAATAACATTTTACTTTACTTTATTGCAAAATTAAAGTAGCAAATAGAAAAGACAAGTTTAATTTTATTTTATTATGATAATATTACCATGTCTAGAGCAAGTTAACTATCACTAATAATAGGTTCAATATCTATAATGCTTTATTCCCAAACTGATTATATTTTAGGGATAATATAGAGAGTTAAATATTCATTGATCCAACTTCAACTTCCTATCTTGAATTAGGTACTATACAGTACCTTAAATTCTATAAAATTGCAATAAATTAATTTATTACCCCTATAAATCAATAATCCCTGCTTTTGTCGAGCTATTCACCTATCTTAATATTTATGAAATAAAATATGAGATACTAATAAGGGAAAACACAACTGCTTATGTGAATACGCTATTTTAATAAATTCTAATCCTAAATGTGAAGAATCTTAAAATAAATAATAAATAATAAATTTATTTGATATTTATATTTGGGGGGGAATTTCCTATTCCTACTGTAGTTTTCCGCCCTTTAAAGAAGTTTCGTGTCTCAACAATAAAATTTGATATTTTTTTGTGAAATCTTAGAAAAATTAAATCTCAATTTAAATTACCATAGTCATAAATTTAAAAAAAACTTTTTCTTATAAATAATTTTCAAATACTATATTTGATATTTGTATAATTATACATTGAAAACAAAGTTAAACCAATTGTTTTTAATAATAATTAGTTTAATTGAATATCAAGGTAGAAATGATATTGATTGCCAGATTTTTAATAATTAAATCCTAATTGATGAAAAAGATTTAGAGAAATTTATAAATAGTGAATTAGAGAAATCAATTAAAAGAGATTAAAATTCAATTGGAGATCTCTAATATATTATATATCTCAACTGAAGGAAATCAATATAACTTATCTGGGATTTAAATACTAAATAGTGACCATTAATAAGATGGTTGACATAATATTCTTTTTTTTTAATTTTTCTATAGTCCGACCCCTCTCGTTGCTCGATCCGGTCCTATTTCCAGGTAAGTAATAATAAATTTATAAATATTTTATATTTATAGGTATAAGGCAGGAACTTCCATGGGGCAGGAGACTTTCCCCTGTGATGCATTTTAAATTTCGGGTTGGAAATCTTCCCCCCCCCTTATATTTTATACTGTGAGGTATGCAATTACTTTTTATTAGAACATTTTTTTTCTATTGCCTTTATATACAATTAGCTTTCAAAATTTTTAATTTTTCCATAATTATTAAATATTTATTTTTTATAGATCTTACTCCCTTATTGATAAAATTTAGCTTGGATCCGAAGTTAATGTACATCTTAAAACTGATTAATTTTATAAAATCCCAAAATCCACAAAATTCAACATAATAAATGAAACTTTTAACACGGCTAAGAAGCTAAGTGTTGGAAATTTAACTCAGAATAATAATAAATTTATTTATAATTTATTGTATCAGAATGAACTGACCTTCATTAGTTAAAGAGGAGAATTCGTAATAATTAGAAGTTCAGTTTCATTCGTTATAATAATAATTATTACAATTGATTTAATTATATTATTTATAATCTCAAATTCATTAGTAATATTGTTAAATCATGTTTAAATTATAATTATATTTTAGTTAAAATATACAATGCATGATATTTTTATAACAATTTATATTTTAAAATATTAAATATTTCCAAAAAGGGGATCTATTTTAAATATTACAAATTTTATATAAATGATTATATTTTCTGGTTGGTTTAATCCCCAGTATTAATTTCTGCAGCATTAAATAATAATAATACTACATAAATTATTTTTATCTCTAAATAATGAGTAAATTCGTTATTTTAGGCTAATTTTTGATAAAATAAAACTTTTTTTTTGTAACTGAAATTATTACCCTTTATAATCTATCAATAATTAATTGTATTATACATAGATATTTATTTTAAAAATTGAGCGTGAATTATCACAAATTAATTAATTTTTACTATTTTGAAATACCTAATAAACTCCTCTTGATTAAGTTTTATTTAATCATTTCAGTGAGTGTTATCATATTTTAATTAAATATGAAAACAAAATCTATTTCTTTAATATATTCTAATTTCTTAATTTAGTATATTTAGATGACTATGATATAAAAAATGAAAATAAAAGATTATTATATTTATGGGACATTTAGTTCAGACTCATTGAATTTAGAGTAAGTGGAATAATATAATTTCATAAAATCCATGTCGATAGTAAGTGACCTTCAACTTCTATGGAAAGATATTAAGAGCAATCAGCCCTCTAAGTTTAACAATAGAGAATTCAACATTAATAACTGACTGGATGAATTAAACATAAATTTTATTTAAAAAAATTTTTATTAAGTTTAATATCTAGTGTCTAGAATAGATGTTTTAATGAAAATTTTCAATCATGTGGAGAGTTCGAAATATATGGATATTTGATATTTTTACTTAGCTAAATAAATGAAATTTTAAAGTTATAGTGTACTTTGTAGAAATATGATGATATACCAGTTCGAAAGTTGTAAGAGTTAAATTGTAGCATATAATGGCTTAAAAACCTGTAGCAGCTACAGAACAAAACCCTGAGTATCCTCACAGTCAAATATGGTTAAACTTCACCTGACGCTTCTGTCAAAGAGGATTTAGAAAAATTTTCTTAAGAATTATTCCTCCTTTAAAATATAAATTTCTTAATAACAAATATTTGATAATTTCTCTAAATTTTAGATCATAACTATATAAAAAGCTTTATTTTTATGAACAAAAATATATTAGGTTTTTTTTAAATAATCAAGGAGGAGGATAAGTTATCAAATTTAAAAGATTTGAAATTGAAAATATCTTTAAAAGCCGAATATATCTGTTCTAACCGAGATACCCTCCCTCCCTCATGACGCCCTTTCATACACCCCTCCCCCCACACTCCCACCTCAAAAATATAATAATTTTTTTAAATAAAGTAAATAATGATCTTACTATTATTTAGAATTATATCGAGTTTGAATTAATTGAGTGATTTAAATTTTAGAAAATATTTTTTACATATATATATATATATATATAATTTTAATGTAAAATCATATATAAAAACAGGTAGATGTGTGTTATAAAATTTTTAATATCAATTAATAATACTAAATTTAGTAATGTATGACCATAATATCAAGAATGATATAGATTTAGAACTCGATGATTAAAAATTTGATATGAATAAGGTCTGTTTGGAGGTGGGGGTGGGGAGGGGTATCTCGGTTATAACATATATCTATAGTCAATAATTTTTAATAAAGTTTGATAAGTTATTTTGATAGTAAATTAGTTTACTTTTCAAATATTAATCAGAAATATTTTTGAATTTTCTAATTAGACTACAATTTGATCAATAATTTTAAGAAAAATTATTAATACATTTAATAAAATTATAATGACTGAAAACAAGATGCTATAATGGAGTTCAACCCAGTCTCTATTTTTATGAACTAAAACATTAAATGGTATAATTTTGATTATTATTTTTATTATACCTATTTTTGATTTTGGAGTATTTCTATTTCAAAAGTAAGTGACTACTTAGCATATATATATATATTGAAGTATTACTTTTGAATTTGGAAAATTAATTTAATTCCAAATTCAAAAGTAATACTACAATATTATTTGATAGTGATATTGATCTTATAAATTAGATGTATTTTATAAAAGCCATGGCAATTTTTTTCATCTTAAATTTTCCAAAATCTTATTATTTATTAATATTAATGAATATATTAGTTAAGTAAATCAAAATCTAAGGTATATAAAAATAATTTATAATATATTAAGTCATATATATTTGGTTTTAAATGAAGGTATAATTTTACAATATGACTGTACAGTTATGACAAATAATACCTACAAAGGAGATATCTATATTAATAACATTGTGGTAAATTTTATTTTAATTTTTTACTATATTTGGTAAAAGGAGTAAGAAATCTTATAGTACAGCTACCTCATATCTCAATAGTCTAAACTACAATATTTTTTAAACATTCAAAGATTTTATTGTTAAGTAATTTTATTATTTATCTAAAAAGGGAATTTTCATTATAATTCTTAAAACTATAGGCTTTGATGTAATTGCTAATTTAATTGCATGAAGGGATAAGTTTATTAAGAATTATATCATCTTTTATAAAAATAATAACTCTATCAATGATATTGAAAGAAGAAAAATAAAAATCATGTCAAGCTTTAAGCTAGAAAAAATATATTGTTCCTTACTTATTATTAAATGGGTACTAATAATGATGATTATACTCAATTCAACTCAAATTAAGACTATATATAAGTCTAAGTCCTTTTAAAAATACTTAAAAAATACATAACAATTCAACTTCTTAGGGGATTAAGTGACACTTCATAATATAACGATCTAAAATTCAACTTTCTGATCATTCTCTTCAATTGATGATGGAAATTAATAATAGTTGGTTGTAGATACTCCAAATGTGTGCGCCATTCCAGCAGATAACTTAAATAAAACAATGATTTTCAGAAATATTTATATCACATATAATTATTATCAATAAATTATTATTAGTTTTTTATCACATCTGATTCTTAAATAAGTGATCCTGGTCTATAGTATTCTTATACGTGCTCTTAAAAATAGTTTATAAGGTATAATTTTTTAGAGTAAGTATATTTTTAGATTGATGATTTATTGAATATGCAAAAAGTTATTAAATACATAAAAAAGGAAATATTTAAAATTTAGAGCAAATCAACGATCAACTTTCTTCAGCTGTATATTGGAAAAAATTAACGAGATTTTATAAGGATCTGCACAGCTGTGCGGAATAATCTGATAATCTGACTAACTATAGCATCAATTTGTCTTACTACCCTCTTAAAGGGAAAACATCTCTGGGATTTAATGCCCTTTTATAATAATATCTTAATTACATATAATAATAAAGGAATATGATTTTAAATTTAATAAAAATTAAAAATATTAAGCTTAATTTAATTTCACTATAGAGATTTCTTATAAGAGATAAATTATTAATTTAATAAATTGCATAAATAATAAAATTCCTTTATTATTATATGTAATTAAGATATTATTATAAAAGGGCATTAAATCCCAGAGATGTTTTCCCTTTAAGAGGGTAGTAAGACAAATTTATGCTATAGTTAGTCAGATTATCAGATTATTCCGCACAGCTGTGCAGATCCTTATAAAATCTCGTTAATTTTTTCCAATATACAGCTGAAGAAAGTTGATCGTTGATTTGCTCTAAATTTTAAATATTTCCTTTTTTATGTATTTAATAACTTTTTGCATATTCAATAAATCATCAATCTAAAAATATACTTACTCTAAAAAATTATACCTTATTAATTATTTAAGTCTGATATCATTAAGAGAAACAACTTTTGCATATTTGAAAATATTTATGCTGAAAATGCCAGGTCTTAAAAATTATTTATTAATTAACATATTTTATAGATTATTTATATTGTCTTTCATTTCATTTATGATTCTCAATAGTGGAAGCTAAAATATAACAATAACTAATATTACAATGAAAAATGTATCATAAGGACCTCTCTAAACATACTAGTTACAATTAATAGGATACACCTCTATCTATATTAAAGATAAATATTATAGAATATTTAATATAGTTTTAAAAGTTTAAATTGCTGACAATTAATTTCTTTATTAAAGATGTGACTTTTACCAATTGTGTTACTGAAGCAAGAGCGATAATTTTGACGTTATTAGTAAAGAACTTTTATGTTGAAAACTTGAAAATGATTAACAATAAAGTCCTAAAATTATTTTCATTATTCAATATAGATTTTTCTTAAATAAATAATTACTTATTAACCTTTTTATGGAATTCTAATTTGCATAAAAATGTTATTCTTTTAATTAAGCCACAATTTAAAGCCATTTTATGTCACAAAGAATCATTTTATAGTCTAAATTTTAATTAATGAGTGAATATTATTATAGTAAATTTATTAATTTCTCTAAAGTTAAGCATCCAATATTAATAATTCATCTTATTCTCAAATCTCGTGCTACTAGGTATTATGCATAAATCATTAAATTTACAGAAAGTAATATGATTATAATTCAAAGAGATATAATAAATTCAATGAGCATTTTAAAATTGAATCTCCTAACTGGGTAAACGCACACATTCTGAATTGCGAAAAAGTGCAAATGAACTTCCACATATCATATCAAATTCTTGAACAATACAATTTTTTAATGTATGCTGGATTTAATAATTAATTAAAGTGATTGAGTTAATATAAGTCGTAAATGCAAAAGAATCTTTGAATAAATATATTCATTTTGATCTTAATGTCTGTAAATTTACTGAATATAGATTAATTCAATAACTAATATTGCATTTAATTAAAAGATATTCGCTCATTTTTTTGAGAGTTAATCAACTTCAATGTACATGTGCCTCATTTTTGTTATTATAAAAAATTCGATAGCTTAAAAAGTTATTAAAAAACTTGATTTAATTGCCAAAATGCTATTGAATTATAAATATTTTTGTTTTCACCCAAACAAAATCTGTTTAATTTCAAATTATGCTTTTATATTAGGGTAAAACTTTTT
>ARYC01021345.1:0-17703 GCA_000711775.1 Oxytricha trifallax
TTATATTCTGGGAAAATTTACGAGTCAATCAGACTCGATGTGTGCAATCCCATCTATAGCTAAAGCGAATTAAGTGAATTGAGAGCTGGTGTATATTATTAATCAACATGTTAATATGACAAATACAATTTAAGTACTAGAGATTTGTCTTCTAACCTTTATTTTTCTCACGATTTTTATCTTCAATATCATTGAAATTTATTGTTCTCATCTCGAGATTGGTACTCTATCAGTTCTTCATTTCCACAGCATCAACTGTACATTCAATTCATGATCTGTTGTCTATATCTCATCCACATCTCGATTAATAACTGTTCTTTTGTTGATCAGCTGAGAGGGCAATACTCCATTTTATAAGTTGAAATTTTTTTAATTATTTATTATTAAAAAATTAAATAATCAAATTAAAACTTTTTAAGTTTTAATTGATAATGATAAAATATTTAATTAATAGGTTTAATCTATAACCAATTTTTAACAGAGATGTCATTATTAATTCTTAATTGATACTACTTAATTAAGACTATGCATTATTTAATTTTTTAATAATAAATAATTAAAAAAATTTCAACTTATAAAATGGAGTATTGCCCTCTCAGCTGATCAACAAAAGAACAGTTATTAATCGAGATGTGGATGAGATATAGACAACAGATCATGAATTGAATGTACAGTTGATGCTGTGGAAATGAAGAACTGATAGAGTACCAATCTCGAGATGAGAACAATAAATTTCAATGATATTGAAGATAAAAATCGTGAGAAAAATCAAGGTTAGAAGACAAATCTCTTGTACTTAAATTGTATTTGTCATATTGAAATGTTGATTAATAATGTAAACCAGCTCTCAATTCACTTAATTTGCTTTAGCTATAGATAGAAAATAACTTCAATGATCCCTATAGCTCAGAGTTTCATTGTATTGAAGAGTATTTTCTAGAATCAAGCATTATAAAACCTAGCTACTATATAAGAAATTTAAATAATTCCAAGCATAATAGGTCGAATTGATAAAAAAGCAATAAAATTAGTGTATAAACAAACAATATAGAAAATTAAAGGCAGGCATATAAGGCTATAAATTACTATGACTCAATTTCTTCATCCTCTAAGCGTTATTTAATTTAGTTATTTTATTTTTCATTATTTTCCTCTCTCATTTTATTTTTGCCCCGTGTCCCTCAGCCGTTTATATAAATTCTTAAATTGTTGAAAATATCTCATGATATTTTTTCTTTTCCATTATGCTTGAGACTTTGATTTAAATTTAAAAGTGATAGGTCTTTAACTTTCGATTCTAAACCATATAAGTTTAAATTAATTTTACTTACTTAAGAAGAATGATTTATTTTAAAGCATTTTAAATATGTCTTCCCTTATTAAAATTAGACTTGCATGTCTTCTTTAGCATCTTTAATAAACCATATCATATTTGCATGCTTGAAAAGTTCACTTTCATAGTTTGGTCAAAAGGTGTCGAGTTCGCCGTATATATACTTTCTGTCAAGAAGCAGCACTTGACAATCATCGTATAAATCATGAATCTCATAATCTGTGTGTCTTTCTTAATTTTCATGTTCAAAACCTCCAAAAAATGTTTAAGTTGTTTAGACTCCTAAAATTAAATCTTCTAGATAGTGACCTATCTATATTTAAATTGTGAATAAATTTATATTTAGAAAAATATATATTCGTTGAAGATGTTATAACTTCTGCTCTTTTTTTTAAAACCTTTTTAATAAACTTTTTCTAATCACTTTTTTTGGGTGTTGACTGCAGTGCCTCCCAACACTGTAATGGCTTCCTATCATCATAAGGGTCTCCAGGTGCCATTGGGTCCTCCCAAATTTCTTCATGGCCTCCCACATTCTTTATTAATAAAAAATTGATAATATGATAGAAAATTTTATTTGAATTATATTTGGGTGAGTGCCATACGAATTAGAGAGAAAAATGATAATGGTGCATAGCTAATGATGTTTCTATTTTTATGGATGTATAAAACGAGGTTGAGATTGTCTCAGACTCTTTAAGTTGTGTCCAACTTTCAGGTGTTGCTGAGGAGGATAAACTAATTCTCATCATTTTTAGGAGAACAAATTCGTATTAATAAAATATTCCAAATAATATATTGACATGTTTTAATAATTGTAATAACCTCTAATATTTATGAATGTATATGCAATTAATTTAAAAATAAAAAAGATTTATCTAATAATATGATGGTTAATGATTTTCCTCCCACACCAGGTCGGGTTAATGAGGCTACCACAGCGAAAGGACAGTGACTACTATCTCAGCAGCGGTGGAACCTGGTAAGAGTTTTCTCCAGACTCCCCTTTAATTGTTTACAGGTAGCAGATCTCTGCGAGCTCTGCGGGAGACACTCCTGGTCAATAGCCAGGCTCTTATCTCCTATGCATATCAAATCAGGGAGAAGTAGAGTGGGGGGGGGCGAGGTGGTTTTTTGGAGTTTTTCTAGTTGACGACTTGCCAAGTCATTGATTGCCACGTCAACTCAATTCAGATACGTCTACGTCAAGACTAAAATTAATGGTTTAATTTTAGTATTAAACAGTGAAATGATAAATATTTAATTTTGAGTATAACTCATTAATCATCATCATGATGGTTAATCTTTTTTAATTACAAATATCTTTTAAAATTTATCTTTTCCAATAATTCAAACTAATGAATAAATTAATTTGTAGATTGGAAACTATAAATTTCTGTAAACTGTTTCAATTAATATCGAAACCATTAACAACTTTCAATTAAATAACTAATTTCTATATATTAAGATATTTTTTTCAGCATAGTTAATTCTCAATATCTAAAATAAGCATTTAAAAATGTACAAACTAAAAAACTATATTGCAGCTACCAGAAATAATACGCTTATATTTATTAAAAGTATCATAAATTAATAAAATTCGAATGTTAATTATTGATAAATTTTACTCATGGTGAAGATATCATAAAGAAATATTTTAAAAACATTCATTAGTATCATTTAATAGAGAGGTTTTGAGAGATTTCAGCCAATTATTTTATTTAATAATTTAAATTTTAGTTCGATTTAAACAATTAAATTATCAAGTTTAAACTTATAATTAAAATATTACAATAAATAACTTAAAGTTATAATTACTAGTTACATGAAAATAACAAAATATAATAAGTAAAAATGTCATTTTAAAATTGTAGATAATAAAAATAATTTTTATAATTGTAATATGTATAAATAAGCGAATAAAGTAGAAACCTTAAAATTTAGATAATATTTTTCATGACAAAAACTGTATAAAAAATAACACGATCCAAAAAACTAGAAATTAAAAATCAATTTAAAATCTGACCTATTTTATCAACCATAAAGTAAGAGATTTTTTAAAAAAATGATATCACTTTTATCAATAATGGTTAAACTTGTGATGTGATTTTTTGTTGTTAAATTTTATAATATCATAAGGAAATTTAAATTATTCTTGCAAATGAAATGCTTTATTAATAATTTCTATTTTTTTAAATGAAAAATATTGAAAAAAAAGAATAGGAATATATTAGTGTCCCTAATGAGTGCAATATATAAGAATATCAATTTAAAACTTTTAGTATAATTTTAAATAAACTAAAGTTAATTTTATTATATAAAAAAATTATTTTCTTTATGATATTAAATTTTTGTGAGGCATTGATGATTCTGGAAGGTATTGACGTTTGTGAAAACCCTAACGTTGCTGGAAGCACGGCTGTCAAAACCCCATTTTTTTATCTTTACTTACTGAAAATAAGGAATCTCAAAAATCCGTTTTCATTATCATAATTCTAAAAAGATTTTTTGGGGTGCCTATATTTAATCCTTTGCATATTTTTTTGGGGAAAAATATTTTTTTAAAAAAAAGTACATTTTCAAAATCCTCTTAGAATATATCTAAATATATAAAAAAATTAGAGGGAAAGTTTCCTGCACAGTCTTATCATGAGAAAAAGTTTTAAGGAAGTTTCCTAGCAAGTATAAATTAATATTTTTTAAAAATATTTTTATTTTTGTAATAAGGTCAAGATTTTGTAGTGATAAGTAGATCATAAATTTAATTAAAATACAGTTAATATGAGTTTGCTTTAAAGTCTATTAAGAATGCTTATATTCCTCTTCATCTTCACTATCATAATCATAAACATACTACTTTGCTTTTGTTGATTAGTAGCAAGATATTCCACACTCATTCTTACTTTCAATAGCTTGAACTTCCTTTTGTTTTTGTGTCTTTTTGCTGTCAACTTGGCCACTTCTCGATTTTAGACTGCTATATCAGAGATGCTGCCTGGAACCTGTACTCCATTTTATTCACAGAAATTTAATAAAATTAGAGATGTTTAATAAATTAAAATTAACTCAGTCTTAATTAATAAAAACATGCCTAAAATTAATTAAGACATCCCAATTAAGAATTCTTATTAAATTAAATCTATTAGTATCAAGTTTAATCTCTGATCATTAAAACTTCAAAAGTTTTAATTTGTTATTTTTAATTTATTAAACATCTCTAATTTTATTAAATTTCTGTGAATAAAATGGAGTTCAGGTTCTAGGCAGCATCTCTGATATAGCAGTCTAAAATCGAGAAGTGGCCAAGTTGACAGCAAAAAGACACAAAAACAAAAGGAAGTTCAAGCTATTGAAAGTAAGAATGAGTGTGGAATATCTTGCTACTAATCAACAAAAGCAAAGTAGTATGTTTATGATTATGATAGTGAAGATGAAGAGGAATATAAGCATTCTTAATAGACTTTAAAGCAAACTCATATTAACTGTATTTTAATTAAATTTATGATCTACTTATCACTACAAAATCTTGACCTTATCTTTTTTTTTATTGAGCCTCAAAGTGAATATATGGTCTTTAACTACTTGCTATTCGATTTAATAATCTTAATTTTCCTTGGTAAGAATGTATTTAATATGAGCTCAATTATAAATATTATGATATAATACAGCATTTACATTTTATTATTCTAAATACTTAAAGTAAGTTTGATTTAACCTCTTATTGTTAAATTAGAAAGTTAATTGCTAGGGGAGGTATCAATCTCACTTAGGACTTTTTAATAGAGCTTTCTATTACACTAAGGCCTACTGAGAGCAAGTAGGGGATTGCTAAGCGCAATGCATGAGGGGCCAGTTGGAGGGGTTCAATCTGTCAGCCACTACACTCCTCAAGTGGGCTTGGACACAATGATTTCCTTGTATTGATGAGCTTTCCTGGCTTGAATTAAGCTTCCTAGGTAATAAGGAGCAGGATGAAGGTATGCTCTGCTCTAAAAAGTGATAAGACGAAAATCATTGAAGCCAACGATAAGGAATTTTCTCCCACACCGGCTTAGAGTGCTGAAGCTACCACAACGAAAGGAAAGGAATTACGTTTCTCAGCAGCGGTGGGACCGGTAAGCGTTTTTCTTCACTCCCTTTCACCGATTCGAGTCCTCCTAGCTCTTTCCGGTTTGTCTCTGGTTAACAACTTGATTCGGGATGAGACTAGGTGATAGAGGAAGTAGTTTTTTGGATTTTTTATCTTCTTGAATGCCACGTCACAGAATTGCTACGTCAACATACTCAGATACGTCTACGTCACGACTAAGATTGACGGTTTGATTTTAGTATTAAACAGTGATATGTTAAATTTATTTTATTTTAAACAATAAACATTTAACTTTTTAAAAATAAAAGTGTTAAAATATTATTAGATATAAGTTTTAATGTATAATTCAAAAAATTTATATATAAAAATTCACTTGTCAGGAAACTTCCTCCCCCAAAAATTATTCAATGTTAATAAAGAATGTTCCTATGTTAATTGCTGAAAAATAGCTGAAAATTATCAGATAAATTATTCGACTCGCGATGATTAGCAAAAAATATGTCTTGATTGAAAATAAAATTAAAAATTAAATTTTTTTAAAATATATAAATGGAAACATAAAATCAAGATTCTTCAAACTAGATTCTCAGATATTAAGATAGCTGAAATTCTTGAAGGTTTTGAACTTGATAAATCTTTTCAAAATCTTTTTTAATGAGAGCTCGTAGTTGTAAAGAACATAGAATCATCCGATTTGAATTCTTTAAAAAATCTTAATAATTATAAATACTTTAATAACCAAAACTACTAAAATGAGAACCTTAACTAACATTAGCGACAACTGTGTCAAAGCCATATTCTTAATGGGACTTAGATATCAGGAACCTAATGATTAGTCGAAAGTCTTCATGACATATAAATAAATTTCAATATGATTAAGTTATCGCAATAAGTTGTATTAAGAGTATGTCTGGATATACTCTTTAACATAGAAATCTGCTTTAAAAAACCTAAAAAAGAAGAACAGTTAACGAATCAATAATTATAATACTTAATAAGGCAATAGTAATTCTTTAAAAAATGTAGCACTTATCACTAACAGATAGATTAAAGTAATTTAACTCTAAATTTTAAACTATTCCAATAGAATACTCAACAGTTTTAAATATTATCAAGAATAATGGTGTCAAATTTAAATAGGTAAGAAAGACTTAACATCTTACATGCCATAAAAGATTTTAAATAGATGAATAAAGGGTCAAATAATTTTAGAGCCTTTTAGATCTTTAAAAATCAGGAATCAAAATTATTTATGGTGATGAAGTCGTCTTCAACGCTCACTCCCAAAAGTATAGGGGTTGGTCATAAAGTTATTAAAATGTTTCTCTTGAACAATAAGGCATAAAAATTTATGCTTTATCAGTGATTTTTTATATCAGTAAATATCAGGGTATTGAGAGCTTTCTCATAAATTATTGATAAATAAAAAAGGTTTAATTCTTGTAATCTTTTTTAGTTGCTAAGAGATTTAATTAAAAATAAGAAGATGTGTATATTAATGGACAATTTACAAATTCACAAATCTAAAAAGAAAATCTGATAAAATAATTTGGATGGACCATAATTATAATGCCCCTTATTCATCATAGTTCCACAGTATTGAAGATGCATTTTCAATAATTAAAAGTTATTATAGAGCTCAACTATAAAAGTTAAATTTTAAAATCTCTAACCAAAAACATAAAAGAATTGTAGAAGATGCAATATTAACAATAGAAAAAGAATAAAATAATTGATTTATCTAAAGATAATATTGAATCATGTGAGACTTTATTGATAATTATTCTTATGCCTGATAATAAGTTTAATTTATTTTTAAGTAATTAATTAAATTAAGTTCAGATATTAATCTTGATTCTTTTTAAATTTACTAGCTCTGTCTATTGACTTGATTATTTCTATTAAACCAACATTTCCCTCTTCTTGATTATAGAAATTTTAATAGCAACTCAAAAGTCTTTCTTTCATTTATCATAGAATGTTTTGCCTTCGATTACACTTTTAGCATAGATAACCCTTTGCTCTTGGATCTTAAATTAAATTTGTAAACATAAAAAACTATTTTACTAGAAAAAAATGGTTCTTCTTGAATAGCTTAATAAATATAGTTTCTTATTGCAATAGCTTATTGCCAAGAGTAGTCTACTTATTCAAGATTCGTTAGCCTATTCTGGCATTTTGTTAATTATTGTATATAATCAGGAGCTAATGTCCCAACTATTTTATAAGTAAAATCTCACTCAGGCAATTTTTTTGAGTCACCTTTTACTTAATTTAATATACTCTCGATTTTAAAGTCTTAATTGTTAGGTAACTCAATTATATTAAGATCCTTTTATTAATAATTTTGAGCCATAAAAACTTCTCTCAAAAATCTCATTATGATATTCTTATAACTGGAAGGCAATATCACTTAAATAATAAATTAAGTTACTATGATAAACTTCATTACTTTGATTGTAAGTCAGAGTTGATAAATAACAAGGGGTAAAAACTTGAATATTCATTTATGGGGAAAATTTCACCATGTAGTGGTGAAAAAATCCCCTTTTTTTTTTATCTTAACTAAACTTGATGAACTAAGTTTCCTTTACTGTTTCTCATTTTATCACAAAAACAAATGTTCAAGCTCTGAATATTCAGAAATATTAAATAACTACAAAGAATCATCCAATTCTACAATAATAATATTGTAGGAATACATTTGATTTGGGAAAATAAATAATAAATTTAAAATTAATTTTTATAATTAGTGGCAGTTAACTTTCTCGAAACCTAGACAATATGGTACTCGTTCGATAGAGAATTCAAAATCAGCTGGACTTTACTATTGGCAGTACAACTCTATCGCATCCCTAGAGCGAGATAAATCAACTTTAATTTTGGGTGATTTGTTTAGTTGATTTTGATGCCAAAATCAAAATCGAGTTATATCGCTCAAGGGATGCGATAAAAGAGTACCGCCAATAGTAAAGTCCAGCTAATTTTAAATTCTCTATCGAACGAGTACCATATTTTCTAGGTTTTGAAAAAGTTAATGCCAATAATTATAATAATATAATTTCAAATTTAAATATTATTTTCAAAATCAAATGTATTTAAACAATAATAAAAACAAATCTCAATAAACAATAATGGAAAACAGCAAAAAGTATAAGAAGTTATTTCAGAAACTTGAAAAGCTAACAACTAATGGTCCAAAATCATCAGAAAGTTTCAACTGCAATTACTGCAATAAAATATTCAAAAACTTTAAGTCTAGAGCAAATCACTGGAGTAAACCAAACTTATGCAAAAAACTACATAGAATTAAAGAGCTGAAAAACTCCTGTAAAAACTAGAATGCATAGGATGTTAGCACATTTCAAGTTAGTCAGATCACTACCAAAGACATATGGCTCAGTTATAATTTATTGTTAAACTTTATTCCTGGGAAGTAGTATTTAATCGAATATAAAATACTTGAGCTTGCAGCTACTTTTAAATGAAGATTTTAAAGTATGACAACGACCAAAAATTAAATGAACTATAAATTCCAAAACATTTATTAGAAGTAAAAGGAGGAAAAATTTAAGTAGAGCTTAACTCAAGGATAACCAATAAAATTACGAGTTGATGTAAGAAATGATGACTTTTGGTTTAATTTGCACAAGATAATGCTAAGATTAACTGGCTCACTTTTTTCAGTTGTTGTTGAAGATAATCCATGGAAGGGCCAGAAATCATAGCCTTACTAATATTTACCAAACCATAGATTGAGATAGATACCCCTTTCATTGATGAAGCAGGAAAGAGTCATCTTTTATTGGATACTTTGTAATACTTAGATAGAATGAGCTAATTACCTAAGAAATAATGGCTATGTTATAATAAAGACTCTGGTTTGGTTTAAGCTCACATCAAAAGGAAACCTTATTAACAGCAAAAAATTTAATACTCAAAAGAGTATTGTCTAATTGGTGTCAAAGGTAGGGTTGATAATGAAAAAATAAATTAAATTCATGAAATAATTCGGGCTAAGAGAACTGAGCATTCCTAAAAGCCACAAGACTTTTGGGACATTATAGGCAATCTTTTCCCAGGAAAGTATAGACTAGAAATATTTACAAGGTCAGATGCTAATTAGGCTTTTACTGTGCATGTTGGCAAATAAGTTGATAAAGATAAGGATATTATGATTGAAAATTTATGATAATCAATTTAATTAAAAAACTTTAACTTTAAAAAATAAGATTTATAGTTTTTTTAATAAATTATAAAAATTATTGTATTGTTTATAGCTTAATAGAGTCTTAGATCAATTAAAATTTTAACAATTTCAATCTCTAAATTTATAAAATTTATTACTCTAGTGTATGTATATTTTTTAATTTAATTTCATTCCTTCGCTTGAAGGATGCATGCATATTTCCTCCATTAGGTTTCAAATTTTTTATTGCAATATTGCCTATTTGGCATATTTTAGGCAACTATAATAGAAATTTTTCATCCAAGAAAAGTCTCTGCTTTGGATATTATTTTATAATGCCTTCATAAAATCTTCCTTATTTTAAGATTAGGTAATAGGTTTTAATCTTTCTTAATGACTGCAAAAAGTTTCTCAATCGGGGCCATTGTAAATTGATAGGGGCCCAAATATAAAACAGATATTTAGTAGAGTCTTATCATTTGCAATGTCACAACACTCTTATTATATGCTGCATTATCGAGTAAAAATACAGTATTCATCCACCATTCATCAGAGTTTTAGTCTAAGTAGTAAATGATTTAGAATATAAAATAAAGGAACGTTGTTGAATTGTTTTTCCCAATACTCAAAGTATGCAAAATCCTGCTATCACTAAACCCAGCTGCAATCATGTTAACTCCATAATATCTAATTAGCTAATCATTGTAATTTCTATTACTTTTCTTACTCCATGCTCACCTCAAATAGCTTTGACTATACATGCTACTCTCATCAATATTTATTATTAGCTTGTTTTAGTTCAAATAATTTATATATTGTCTAGCTGCAATTTGCCTCTATTTCAAACATTCTATACTGTTTAATCTTTTATCAATATGATATACCTTCTTGTATGTAAATCCAATATATTTCTTTGCTATCGTTCTAATTCTTTACAGCGGTACTTAAAGATTTAATTTTACTTCAATAATTATGAATTTATTTTGCTGATATTAATAATTGAGAATTTTGAGACATGCAAGGAACAGCATTCTCTATAAGTTTTATTTAGTATATTTTCTATTTTTCAAACTTTTTTTCATTTTTATATGGTTTTGTTTTTACTACTTCCAATTGCTGAGTTAACATTGGAGATATTAATCTTAAAACTCTTTATAAATTGTTTTTTTGAGCAATAAGCTTTTAAAGACAAGAAGGACATTGTTAAGCTTTGCATTGTGTAATGGAATGTTGACAACTGTATAAAAATAAATAGGGGGTTAAAAATTACATATTAACTTCCTTACAATATTTTCAACCACTTTATATTTGATGTCTCAATCAAACTTAATAAGTGGACTTTTTGAAACTATTTCTAATTAGTTAGAGTTTTTTTATTTGCCGATAACCAATCTATTTGAGGCAAGTTTATCAACTATTAATAAGGATGTATTAATTTACTCATCACTTAAGGCACTAAGTTAATTACCCCCCCCCTCAACAGTACTCAAAAGTCTTTTAGGATCGATAATTTAGGTACTATATAATTTATTTTCGATTTTTTTAATACTTTTGATTCTAAATTTTGTATGTAAGAGTTTGTTAGAGAAATCAACTTATAATCATCAAATTGAAGGTCACCAGGTACAATCAAGCAAAATGTTTTACCATAGACTAATTCATCTAATGAATCATCATTATTTACAATATTTTATTATGAAAGTTCATCGTCCTCATCTGATGATGATCTAGGCCAGCGTCCTTAATGCAAAAATTTTCTGATTTCAGATTATTTAAAGTTTTATAGATTTCCCCCTTCATAGTTTATTTTGATTTCTATTAAGTTTATTTTATAGTTATTACTATATAGAATAATAATTGTATGATTATAGTAATTGAGTTTTAAATAAAATTAAACTATAACAAAGTCTAACGAATAATTAAATTTCACAATTATTCTTTTTATATTTATTAATATTAAAAGTATCGATATTCAATAAGAGAGCATGAATAACATTTTACAAGGGGTTCATGTGAGTGAAGTTAGATCGAAAATAGGATAAAAAAAAGAACTCTACGATTTCCTAACTTAAGAGTGTGGGGCGTACCTTCCCAAATTCAATTGTTCAAATATATACTTTTTCCGAAGCATTCTTACAGGGTAGAAAGAGGTACTAAACTTTGTTTGACTTTGTTATAGTTTTTGAAAAGAAGTGATGTGATACTTTCAGCAATTCCTCAGATTGAGGGACTTACTGCAGACGATTTTTTATAGTATGCTGAGGACAAACCTTCAATTTAAAGTACTTACCCGATTAAATGGACTGGCTTCATTTAGATAAAAAATGGATTACTGATATTCTACTGACTTTAGACACAGAAGGAATAAATCAGATGATTCAAAGTGCTAAGGAATAAAGAAGAGCTAGGCTTGATAACTCACAGAATAACATTGTACACATGAAGCACTAGTTCTTAAATGCCCTCAACAATTATATAATTTACAGCGGTAATAATAATAAAAATCATAACACCCCTTTAGTAAATAAGGGAAGGTCAGCATTCTTGTTGAAACAAAGCACAAAAAGAAAATCCAGGCAAGTAAATTAGGAAGAATAAAAGTTAGGTCAACATGCTGGCTCTAAGTTAAAACATAAATCTATGGGATCAAATTAACGAATTAGAGATAAAATGAATGATTAACGGTGTTAAATTGAGGAACTTGTCAACTATAAGTAATTAGTCATGCAACTCAACGATGGAAGAGTAATTGATTAAGAAGGCAACGTTTTGAATTAATAGCCTAATCATTAGAATAATAATTTATGATTTGAGCTTTACTGCTTCTAAGTTGAAATTAATTGTTTATCTATTTTAAGTTTATTAATTTAATAGCTAAAATTACTTTTCTTACAAAGAAACTTTTAATTAATTTTTCGATGGAGTCTCCTTGCAATAAAATCGAGTTTGTAAATCATTTTAATTAAAATTTTGACTAAAGAGGGAAATTTCACAATGTGGTGGTAAAAAAATCTCCCTGAAGGAGTTTATGAGAAAACAAGTTTAAAAAATTGAAATAAAATAATTGTTTAATTGTACTATATTGCTTGGTATAAATCAGGAATGTCAGAAACTCCTAGTGATTTTATATCTTTTATGGTTTTTTTGCAACCAATTAGCAAATATGTGTGTATTATTAAATTTGGAGAGTTATAAAGTATCCCAAAACTATCCAAGTAAAATGTAGGTTAGATTTCTATAGAATTTAAAGCTTTTATATAAATATTAGTTTATTTTATCTGCTTTAATTTTATTAATTCAAATTATGAAAATTGTTAGAGTTTTTAATAATGTGTTATAGTTTGTTAGAATTTTGTTAACTCTTAGCTATTTTAATAAACTAACAAAATAAATTTTAAACTTAAAATAGCAGCCTTAAATTAGTAATTATAAAAGTTTCTACTAATATATGTTGCTAAAAATAGTGAATATTGAGTAAAGTTTTGCTCCAGCAAGAGCAAAATAAAGAAGCATCAAATACTAATTAAGCGGGTTTTAAATTTAAGTAATTCAATTCAAGAATGGTTAAGACTTCAAAAGCGAAGTAGAAATAAAAACTTGGATCTTCTCTGTCTGAGGTTTAATGTGATGAGATCTTTGGCTACACAGCAGACATTTTCAATGAAGAGTAACTCCAAGAACTTAAACAGTTAGAGTCCAAGCAGAAGATACTGGACTATTTAAAGAAGCAATGCATGCTTGGGAAATAAACCTACAAGGATGTTAAATTATAACTAAAAAAGAAGTTTGGGCTAAATACAATTAATATGCATAAAAACTGGCTTGTTGCTACACTCAACTCAAGAAAGTCTGATAAAAAATCCTCTCCTCCAGCAAATAATAAGAAGACAAATAGCACCAAAATAATTACAAAACCAACCCCGTCAAGGAGTGTTAGAGTAATGATGATACTTCAAAGATAAGCTAAAGTCCACCAACCCCGTCAAAGAATGGAAACTTATGCAATACTATTGGAATGGACATGCAGTCTCTATAATCTGACTTAAAAAACACAGAGTCAGAATTATCACATATACCGAGTAATATAACAATTCCCGAACTTAATTAGATTGAAGACTTAATAGAGAAAAAAAGTTTGGAGAGCTTACATCGAAAGCTTGGAAAGAAATAAATCAATGTCTGTTACAATAGGTGCCAGATGCACTTCAAAATCCACTATTCTTAAAATGCACAGATCAAATTAAGGAAGCTATTGATAAAGTGACCAAGTTAGAATCCTTGTTCAATGTAGTTGACTCCGAGTAAATTTCAAGTTAGATTGCAGAAGGGCGAGAGAAAATTCAGTATACTTTCTAGGTACAGGTTGAAGATATTAAAAAGGAAGCCCCAACTCTGGTGTCGCGACCCAAGAATCGTTGGTGAGGAACGTTAAAAAGTTCAATGACCAGATCGTGGAGATCCATAAAATTATTTAGGATTCAGCTTCTGGATAAGAAAAACGGAAGAATAGTTATAAGCTGTCACTAATTAAAGTAATGAATAAATTAATGGCCTTTAAAGTAAAGTAAGGGATGTTGAGAAGAAACTAAGTTGTGTTGTTGACACTTTTAATGAGACCATTGAGGAATTTAAAGATAATTTTACAAAAAACATGAATATAATTCTTGAGAATATTAGAACAGTAAGTACTAGAGTCACAAATATGGAAAGAAATTCACTTAAGTAAAAACATGAATAAATTAATTTATAATAGCAACAATCAGTTACAAAGTTAATTCCGTAACTACAAAAGACATCAATAGCTCAAATATTTAAAATCTTAAAATTAGCATTCAAGACACAATAGTAAAATAACAATTAGCGTGATTCTAAAATAAAATTTATTAAAATTGGGAATGATAAGTATCTACATGATTCATACATTAAGCAATTAATTCCAGTTGAAGACCTGGTTGACGTAAGTTGAAATATTGAATTTTATTATATTTGCTTACTTTATAACTCGTATAACTTTGATGATGAGATGATAATGGGGTTTTGGGGTTTACTTGAGGAACCTATACCAGTCATCCTTTGAAAATAATTTCCCCTCAAATAATCTTGTTTCTACATATTACTAATTGCTAATATGAGTTTAAATGTCCATTGTATTTCAAAATATAATTATGGTTTAATTCTTTTAGATAATTTAATTCTTAATAGAATTATAGTTTATGATAAATTAACTGAAAGTCCAATTTAAATTGGACAATAAAATAAAAGTTACTAACTTTAGTATCAGTTTGTGATAATCTTGAATTATAAAATTTTCAAACTATAATTATTTTACTTCTCTATGCAAGTTAGATATTGTAAAATATAATTATTTAAAATAATTTAATAATATTTAACTCAGGATTAACTTTATATTAAGCTCTATTTTTAAACCTTTAATGTATTGTTCTAAGTTTCAACTTGATCTATATTTCTAGGTGACTTGATTGATAATTTCTCGTATTAATTATGGTTTGAACTAGATTATAAAATAACTAATTGACTAAAACTATTTTATCAACATTAAAATCTCAGAAATTATTAAAATTATAAACGGGACAGTTATTTTGATAACTATCTCAAGAGACAATTATACCAATAATTGTCAGTCGACAAATTAAATCTTTTCCAAAATATATTTAAACTAAAATTTAATTCAAAATTATTTAGCACAAAAATTATTGGTTTATTAATTAATTATTAGAATATTTTTAAAAAACCATGGTGAAGTATACTGAATAATATGAGCGGCTACAATTTAAAATAGGAGTAATAATTGAGGAGGGGTTAAATAGTTCAATTTTATAATGGAAAAATTTTAAGCTTGGTGTTAATATAATAATTATGACACAAATACAAAAGAAAAGACAAAATATTTAATAAAATGTGATATTGCAATAAAATTTTATTACTCATTATTCTTTAAGGATCAAATCAAACATTAAAGAGCTCCAAAAATAAAATGGAAAATATATTAGTCAAACTAATGAATGCATGTTCCAACCGAGAACCCCCTTCCACCCTTAAAACGAGACCACCTCCAACCCTTACGAGACCTCCCCACCTCAACGAACCCCCCTCCAAATTCAAATAGACTTAAATGTTTATATTTATTTAAAGTTAGACTTTTACATTAATTAATAAAATTATATGGAAAAAACCATTTATTAAGATCATGTTTATATATCATTCTTTCTTTATGATTAACCTTCAATTTATATTAATTTATTCAATCATCAAGTGAATTTATTGTAATTTAGAGATCTATTATATTTCACAGTTTTAATATTGTAGGAATACATTCGAAATTGGGAAAATATAATTAATTAAAATATTTGTAAGCTCTGCTGAAATAAGAAAGTTATCTTTGTATTTTCAATTAACTAATAGCATTTTTATTTTTTCAATTTTATTGTTAGCAATAAAATAATAAAAGATAATATTATTTATTCAGACTTTTTTAAATCTATTTTTTTGGTTGATTTGTTGATTACTTATTTTAAACATTCTATTTAATTAATATTAACTATTATCAAATGGAAATATAAGTTATCATAAAAATTTGCTTCATTAAATATTTTAAATATTTAACTCATTCATATTTAATCACATTGCTAAGCTATTTATGAAATAGTAAAATCAGTATAAATTTAACTTTAATAAAATATATTATTTAATTGAATACTCATCACTATACAATTTCATGTTAATAATGAACATTTTATTCTTAATGATTTCAATCCATAGTCGCTGTACTCGAAATTATTGGATGAATTATTAAGTCTCTATTCTTTTTATTTAATATTGAATAAATATGATAAATATTTTTGATAAATGTGATTAGAATAATAACAGTGTTTGTTATTTAGAATAAAATGAAGCATAATCATATTAACTAGATAATTAAAACTTTTAATATTTGGAATTAAAATATCAAATAAACATTAATAGTAAATTAAATTATATATATTTTAACATCTTAGCGCATTATTGAATTAAAATCATTTTCTGGTGAAAAATTCAACTGCGTCCCATTCTCTATGCTAGTAGTAACCATAGATGTTCTTAAAATCGTTCTTTATATTCTTCCAATCACTTAATCCTAATGTACATTTGTCTATGGTTCAACATAAATATAAATTATGACCCCATCAATATTTGTTATAGTACACTTTATTGTACATCTACCGTATCTACCATGCATTCCTTGAATTCTTTATATATATATCGATTGTTTTTTACTATAACTTTTTTTATAATGTTACAATTTATCCAATTTAGTACATATTTATATCTTATAGTCTTCTCTCTAACGTTTTAATCATATTTGTTTTCACTTCCTTAAATAATTGATGATCATTACTATTAAATACAATATTAGGGCATTTTCTGGTAGTGGTGTGAAAATTATTATTATAATGCATTAAAAAATATAATATCCCTTCTTTTATTTCAAATTTATTCCTCTTTTTTTGATAGATACTTAATAAGTTTGTCTTAATTGTCTTGTTAAATGCTTCGACACAACCTTAAGCCCTTGGGTTGTATGGTCTAGAAGTGATATGTCAAATATATAAATTATTTTATATAAACTCTTTCATTAAAGAAATACAAAAATCAAATCCATTAACATTTTATATTATTTTAGGCTTTTCATATAAAGCTATGAATTCATTTAAACAGTTACAACTATTTTAGCAGTTTTTTTTCTATAAAGTATAAGCTTGGTGAATTTATGATAAAAATATGGATTAACTATTATGCATAGTAAATATGGGTAACGTTTACTCAAAAATAAATTATCAGTAGTATCTAATTGAATTCTTTCTCTAGGTTCAGTAGATATTATTGATGTGAGTTATTATTTTCTTGGTTATTTAACATTTCTTTTCTCTAAACATTCCTAACAATTTTTTATACATTTCATTACATCAGATTCCAATGCATAAAAGCTAACATTTAATTTATTTTTGATGTAATCTTAAGTTTACTATATATTTAGATGCAAACCTGTGAGTAATGAGACCAGTGAGCGTTACTAATTATATCTAAAATTTC
>ARYC01021348.1:0-20115 GCA_000711775.1 Oxytricha trifallax
TTTTGAATTCTCTGTCGAATGAGCCCAAGATCGTTCAAATTGGCCAACTTTAACTGCCACGATTTTGATTTATATTTAATTTAATTATAATTAATTTTCCAAATTCAAATGTATTTCTACAATATTGCTTTCAATTTCCACTTTAGGGTCCTAGAGAAGGAGCTTGATTTAAGCAAATCTATTAGAAATTATTGCAAAATTGATCAATTATGATTTTAAAATTTTTTTATTACCTAATTTTTTATATATTAATAATTTTAAATCTTATCATAAAAATGCCAAAGAAGTTCCACTCTGTTACATCTTAAACCCTAAGAATATTTTCGCATACTTCTTAATGGCCAACTTCATAGTTTTACATAGGGGAAATTATTTTTTACCTAGAAGGATGTAGCTAAGGTTCTTGGTACTACTGTAAGGTTTGTAAAAGATGCACTTAAAAAGGAGAGGAAAATCACGATTTAAGAAGCTTATAGACATAGAAAGCTAAGTTGGGCATCTCTTTTAAACACTTACAATATCTCACAAGTGATCTATCGCTATAACAATAGAAAGGGTATTCTTTATAAACTAGGTGTAAAATATTCCATAGATAGTACCCTGAGGTCAGACTGACTTAGTCATAGCTCCAGTACTTGTACAAAAGATTTAAAATCAAGCACAAAGTCATGAGGACCACATATAGACTGTCACCAGCAAAAATTAGATAAATTATATAAACTAGGATATAGAGATTCTAAAAACTCCTTGAGTTCATAGAGTATGGGAAAAAAAGTTATTTATATTGAAGAGATTATCTTCAAGCCAATCTAAGTCGGACAGAGATCATGGGCTATGCTAGGTTAGAATTAGATATTACGGAAGGAAGGTCTTAAGCTAAACACCATAGCATCGACAGTTTCCATAAGTATGGATTTGGACTTGAAGGGTATCAAGTTAAGTTAAAGTCGATAAGACAGGTTGATTCATAGGCTATGATTGAGTATCTATGGGCGTTCAATAAGACAAGAGGCATAGTTGTATTCTGGGACAACCTTAGGTCCCACCACAGTAAGATTGTTTAAGAGCAAATCAATTGGCCTTGAAGTGGAATTGTATATTTAACGAGCAATACTAGTCAGAATTCCACTGCATCGAAGGGTGTTCTCGTAGGTTAAAAAGTTATACAAGGAGAAGCTTAAAGCGTATGACTTTAACTTGAGGAGGTATAACATCAAGCAATAATAAAAGAGTCGATAGAAATAATAAAACCATAATTGATTCGAAATGTTATTCAAAGGGCTATTAATAAAATGAAAAACTATTTAAGCTAAGCCTAAGTTCATTCATACCGAGTTCAATTTCTATTGTCTTGATCATAATCAGGTACTCTGGTTTCCGTTTGCTACTTGGGTCCTAGATCATATTCTACTGATGGAGTACGAGCTATAGGGTGCATTGCTTTAGACTATTAGCTTGAATTCAGGGAATGGGTCTGATATTTCATGGTAGCTACGCTTTTATTTTATGCTGCCGGTGTCTGATTTATCTTTCAGGAGAGACAAGGTTTTAGCTTTTGACTATATACTTAGTTAATTATAAATAATATTGTACTCGAGAAGTATGGGTCCGAATATAGGAGGTTGAATACATCCTCTCGAATATAAATTTTTTCTTTCTCTTCCTCTAAACTTTCACTCTTGTTCCTTATATTGTTAGCATGTTTTACGAGCGTTTATACATTGTTTGGCCATAGTGTAGCTAGCACCCCATAGAAGTACCTTCTCTCAGGAAGTACTTAATCGGGGTAGTAATTCATGAATTTCAATATTCCTCGATCATCTTTAACCTGATCGAATATATTTTTGACAGAATGTTCCTCATAGTATGGAACGTTGATAAGTATGACATCACTAGTCTTAAGGAGATCTTTACCGAAAGAAAGTCTTTTATAAATCTCATTGTGACATTTTAGTCTTGTGGCATGAAAAAACCTCTATAGCTGGTTTAATAAAATATAGTCTTAATGCTAAACTTTAGGAATTTAATCCAATCACTCTTTTATTTAAATTTGCTTTAAAATTCTCGAGTGTCATATCCTTAAACTGGCGTGTTTTCCATAGTCTATAATATAAATCAAATAACTATGATGATAAAAGAAAATTAATTTAAATTTTTGTTTTTAAGTTTTTGATTCAAGAGGAGATTGTATATCTCTCTAAAAATTCATAAAAACCCTATTTAAAAAGTTATTATTTATTTTATTTAATTGATAATTAATTTATAGCATAAATGGAAACTATGGCAGTCCATGGAGGACAAAAGATTTAATAAGAATATTATAACTTGTAAATTTCGTTTATATAATTATTATTGATATAACTTACCAATTTAGAAGATTTGAGCTACTATAAATTTCTGTTTATAATACTTCGGTCAGTTACAAAAAGTTATGAGACACATTGGATTAAGGTAAGTCAAAGAATTTTGCTTAAAATAGTGAAAAAATTATGAATTTATGAGAGATTTTTAGACTTGCTAAAGCCCATAGCGTCTCAAAAAGCTTTAAAAAAATTCTTCTTTTATATATTTAAAATAATTTAATTTACCACCATGCACTGTGTTGATGACAGAGAACTCAATTATTTTTACTTTAAAAAATTTCAACAATAGTTAAACATTAGCCCATTTTTTTTGGTTTTTTATTATTCATTTATTTTATTTTAAAAAGTTGAATTATTATAAAATTGTTAAGGAACATGAAACTTCCTTTCTCTATAACCTTATGTTACAAATTATTAGATTTTGCTATTTTATTGTAATTATAATCCCTACTATAAATAAGCATAAGTATAAAGAAACAATAAATTTATTAATTATTCTAATTTGATTTATATGACTTCAAACTATGGATAAACATTGGATAAACATCTCGAGCAAACAAAAATCAAACCCCATAACCCCTACCAAAATTTGTTCCTTAAACTTTGCGGAAAAAACAGGCCTCCTGAATTTTTGCTGATAAATATTCAAATCTCTGAAGATATAATGGCATAAATAAAATTAAAAAAAGAGTACTTCCCAAATAACATAATAAACTAACGATGGAAAGAAAATCCAAGCAAGCTTCCTATAATAAACTTAGTGTAGGAGTTTAAATGCCAATTCTGTGGATCATAGTATGATAACTCAGGGGCCTTGATTACTCACATCTCAAATTACCACAAGCTAGAAGCCAGGACTACAAGGGAGAGCGAGAATTTGTTGAAAAGGACATTCAATTGATGTGGCAAAATATTCTCAAGGAGCAACGACTGCAGTAAACACGAACTCTCTGCCTTTAAAAACACCATAAGACCAAAGCTATTTAGAAAAAGAATAAGAAGATAGTAAACAAGGTTTCCCTCAAGGACCATGCATCGCTCAAGTAAAGGCTTTTAAAGGTTATGAGATAATGCATCTTCAAAGAAAAATCAAAAAGCTAGAGAGAAAAATACACACAGATCCAGTAGTATTTGATGGCGATGTCAGAGATCATATGATGTGGGAGGAAATAGCAGCCGTTGTCATAAAGAGGTACAAAGATCTTTACGAAATAGTCTTGATGGACCACGCTAATAGAATTAAACAAGGAGTCCCCTACCCGACCCTAAGTGACGAAGAAATACTAGCACTCCCAATTGAAATAGTTTAGAAGAGTGGTATATTGATACTCTGGTTTGCTTGACAGAGAGTTCTTAAGAGTAAATGGGCATGACGAGGTTGTAAAAGGGAGAGTGAATAAAGCTTACAACTAATTTAAAGCTTCACAAAAGCTCAGGAATGTATGCAGCTCACAATGAAAGTTTGATAGGGAAAAAAGGAAATGTCTCAGACATTATGAGGTACCATGTTACAGATTACGAGCTATTACGCAAAGACTGGAAAATATTCGGAGAAGCCAGAGTGTATTTACGATTTCATCTAATCAATGGCCCCGGATTGCCGCAACTTGGAGGTCTTCGCAATACCAAACAATGTCAGACTGGGCTTCATTCACTTATTATGGCAACCAACTAGGGCATCTGAGAGATGATTGTGCTGCACATGAATAATTAGTTTAAATAGTAGATTAAGTAATTTAATTAATACAGTTTTTTTTAATAAATCATAGATGAGAAATTCTCGTGGATAAAATACGATATTAAAATATAATTTATTTCAGTTTCAACTATCACAGGGATGTAGACCGGAATATTATTTTTTCTTTTAAATAATTGACTTATTATTGCATTTTTTGGGTGGTACCTCTCTCACGCCCCCACAATTATCATTGTAAAAAATAAAGTCAATAATTATCTCACTAACCAAATTTAGGTCAAAAATCAAGAGTCTAATAACCAAAAATGTTAATCAAAACAATTTGAGGCAGTATGACTTTGAAAAAATCATCAATTTATCATAAACACTAATACTTATATTTGTTTTTATTCATATTATTATTGAATATTTTCCCAATAATTTCATATTTTAACCTATAATATTTTTATCCAGAATCTTAAAGGCAATATATAGTTCCTTTTAAGAGTAACAAAAAAGAGAATAATAAGATAATAATATAAAAGATCAATTTATTTTAGAATGAGAGTGATTTTTTTGTTACTCTTAAAGAACTATATATTGCCTTTAAGATTCTGGATAAAAATATTATAGGTTAAAATATGAAAATTATTGGAAAAATATTCAAATAATAATATGAATAAAAACAAATATAAGTATTAGTGTTTATGATAAATTGATGATTTTTTCAAAGTCATACTGCCTCAAATTGTTTTGATTAACATTTTTGGTTATTAGACTCTTGATTTTTGACCTAAATTTGGTTAGTGAGATAATTATTGACTTTATTTTTTACAATGATAATTGTGGGGGCGTGAGAGAGGTACCACCCCATTTTTTTAAAGATTTTTTTTCTTATAAATTATCTTAAATCATTTATATTTTAATATTTTTATTTTTAACAAATAATTAAAATAATAAATATAATGATATTTAGTTGCAACTATTATATTGAAATTATTTATTTTAAAATTCTGGTTTATTTTTATTTTTAATTTTGATTATTTTTTCACTTAAATTTAAATGAATTACAAAATTTATATATCTTTTAAGTCTATTATTTTAAAATAACAATAATTATATAATCAAGCATTGTTTAAAATTACATAAATTGATTTTTATATAATGAGGGTAATTGCCTCCTCGAGGTGCGGCTAAAATTATTTATCTCAATTTCATAAAATATTCTAAAAATGAATTAAACATCAAAGTAACATGTTAAAACGTATTAATTATGATTAGACGAACTTTCTAATCAATCTATTGATACCCAGCTCATAGAAACATTTAGCAATAATATAAAAAAAAAACAAAAATATTTTTGCATATTTTTCACAATTTTTTGTATAGTATGTCAGTAATTTTTCTAATTTAATATTTGATGTAATGATTTGCTGTTATTATCTTTAACAATACAATCATTAGGGTATTATAATTTATTTTTTTAATATTAATTCAAAGCTATTCATGCTATAATAACAGCAAATCATTACATCAAATATTAAATTAGAAAAATTACTGACATACTATACAAAAAATTGTGAAAAATATGCAAAAATATTTTTGTTTTTTTTTTATATTATTGCTAAATGTTTCTATGAGCTGGGTATCAATAGATTGATTAGAAAGTTCGTCTAATCATAATTAATACGTTTTAACATGTTACTTTGATGTTTAATTCATTTTTAGAATATTTTATGAAATTGAGATAAATAATTTTAGCCGCACCTCGAGGAGGCAATTACCTTATAATGGCTATTTATTTAATTGAAGTTATATTATTAATTAGGATTTAAAATTAAAATAAAATGGAAATAATAAATTTAATTAAGCTATTGTTGCAACAAAATTCAGCAAAATACTACAATAAACATATTTAAAAAATTTATAAGAAGTTGTTATTGTAACTCATAAAAATTTGCTGCAAAATCCTCTTTGAATATGTAATTTTATTTGAAAAATTCAATGTTTTTCAAAAAAATAAAATAATAAATTTCATTAAATAGAAAAGGAGTAATTATAAAAGGCTTGAAATTAATTAAAGAACAAGAATATAAATTCTAGGATGGTTGATGCAACTGAGCTGGTGAATTTTACTTAATGAAGTAAAAGCAATTCTCAAGGCAACTTTACGAATCGCATTTCATCCATTATCACAAGATAAAGAACAAGAGAAAACAAAAAGAAATGGTACATATCTAAGGGAGCATGCTTTTATTGTTTGAAGAAGTTCATCTGGAGCAACGACGGAGAAAAGCACGATCAAAAATGTTAAAACAGCTAAACACATGAAAAGGCGATTAAAAAAAGCATGGATGCTGATGTGAAGATGGTAATAATTAGAGACTTCAAAATAGTCACTCCTATAATTTAAATAGGCCAAGAACTGATAGCTGTGAAATAAAAAATTGAAGAATCTAACCTATAAAGCTTACCAATCCAGGGCTGTATGATGGGGACTTCAAGTACTTGAGAACGTGGGAGTAAATTGCGGTAGTCTCCTTCAAAGCTAATGGCAGAATATACGAATTTGTATGAAAGGATTCTCCAGCAAGACTAATCGTACAAGACCCTTAGTTATTAGGAGATTTTGGAAACGACTATCAAAATAATTCAGGAAAGATCAGTCATCGTTTTAATGAATAGCGAATCATTAGAAGGAACTAGCTCAAAAGTTCTAAATTAAAACTTTGACATAAAAAGGTAGATCAGGGTAAGTGAATCAAACTCACAAAAATGGAGTTCATTACTCTGGTTTGGATTATTACCCTTATGTAATGTAAGCATTTCGATTGGGAGGAAGGGTTATATTGCAGATATTGAGCAATGTCATAAAGCAAAAACTGACTTCTCGAAGCAGTGCAATGTCCCTCTGAAAAACCACGCCTCATCTACAACTTTATTTAGACTATCGCACCTGGCAGAATAAATATATAAATCTTCCAATGAAAGAACAATATCACGAAGGGACACTCATTTTTTATACAATTTGAGTTGATTCTTCAATTTATGATTATGATGTTTTATTAATTTTCAAATAAGTTTAAACTTGAATCCCAATTATTACTTAATTTAAAATTTTTTATACAAGATAGTATATAGTTTTAATTTTAGCATTGAATTTAATTCTATAGATACGAAATCAATCTAGTTAGATAATTCATGCATATTCACTATTTCGGAACTATGTCTAAAACCGGTTTGTCAGCACTGATGTTGGTGTGCACATCGGCCCTCATGCCGTTGTTAGCACAAACTCCCCTATTACCTCGTGTTTTCTCATTATCTTACTGAGTGTTTCTTCTTTTCTTACGTTTTATATCATGTAAAACCCCATTCCGTTCTATGTCGGAACTGACCCCTAACTTAGGCTAGATGGGGAAACTTATTGTTTGTATCTCTAAGTTTCTTCTGTAAATTTTCATTCTACTTTCCTGACAAATGGAGCCCTGTATGGGAATCATGGGGTATGTCCCAGCTCTTTGCATTATCATTGCTCACCTATTTCTCCTGTTCAATGATAATGGGATCATTCAGATTTAATACTACTTGAGACAACCAACGGTCGACGTTTATTGGCGTGGTCCCCCTATACCTTACCCAAAGCATTGAGGAGGTTCTCAGATCCGGGACTTATCATGTTAAAACTGAGTGCCTTCATTTTCAAACTCCGGGGTCCCTAAAATGGTCGTGCCTTTACTCCCAACTTACCAGTAGGTCGTAACCTCGAGTTAGTATATTATAATTTGAAATATGAGCTAATTTTATGTTGAATTATTTATAATTTTGATAAAATAAATCACAAAATGCAAGGATGGGTTAATCATTCAGTTTTATACTAATTGAATGAACAACGATCGAACATTTTACTGGCAAGTTTACCTATAATTTTTCAGAAGTATTATGATGAGTACCCTGCAATTTGCCTGATGTACTTAAATGAGGTTCTCAGATCGGGATTTACTTTTTAATAGATTTTCGTGACATTTTGGACTCTAATTTATATAAAAGAATTTAAAATAAGGGAGTAATGAAAAATAAATCTATAAAAATTGAGCTAATTTACAAAATTACTGTAAATAACTGTTAAACATAGAGAACTAGACAGTGGAAGTTATAAATTAAGTATACTTATGCAAGTTTAAAATATGCTTATATTAATGCATAAAAAAAGAGTATTATACAATGGTATATAAATGACTGATCTTTTCTTTCAATTAGACTTAGTCTAAAAAATTGCTGATGAAAACGTGAAGTTTGCTAATTTATTTAAGCACTTGAAGAATACTACTCCGTATTTATTTTACTTTTCATCTGAAGTCAAGACGCATTTACTGAAGATTTATTGTAAGTTATCTAACAGAGTACAGAATGAGCTTTACTAGTACATGACAGCTTCCCTTGCAAGGTTAGAAACAAGTACAGCAGTTATTTATAGATTATTAGATTCTCTGGGTGAGCTTTCATGTTAGCAATGAGCATTCCATTTTTCATCAAAATAGTCTAAATCTGTTATTTTGTTAGTAGAAATCTCTGTAGCTAGAGATGCTTTCTTATAGAGAATTCGGCATGACAACTTAAGAATTCTGCTGCAGCTTTAGCGTTTTCTCGCAAATTGTGTGGTTTCACATATCCATGGTAATGGTGAACTTTTTATCTAGACTGAAGCTCTCATTTCGAATGCTTACATAAATTCGACGAGTCTGCATTGATTCATATATACGTTGAATTTATTGCTGAAGTTTCCTAACTTCTACAAAAAACTCAGTTTGGTTGATTTTAGAGTCAGTGTATTCAGTTGAGGTGAACATCTTGGTCATGTAAGCTGAGGCCTCAGTGCAAGCAGCCAAGCAAGTATCTCAGTCATCTTATTTGTTGTTAATGAGAGAGGTTTAGGTACCAGAATTGACATTAGAGATTTAATTTCTAAAATCAGAGAGTTCATTGGCTTTAACAGAGGTATGATCCATGACGATCACTTTTAAAAGAATGAGGATGTTTTTCATCTTTAAACTATAAACTAAAATATTAATAATTAAAATACTCTATTTTTTTAAAAATTGAATTAATATTAACAACTTACTTATCACAGAAAAAATTACTCTTTTATCAATCTACTGGAAGACGTGAAAAGTCCCATTATTAATGTAAGCTAAGCAACAAATAATACAATCTGAATAAATAAATGATGATGATTTGAAATAATATTTCAATATAAGGTTAATCATGAGCAATAGCTGACTGTTTACAAAAGAATTAAAATATTGAAAATACATTTTTAAACCTAAACCAGTTTCTCAAATTAAATGCATCATTAAATAAAATTAAATTATTTTGATCTGAAATTTCGAACAAAAGATGATTTAAAAGGTTCTTTAATCTGAAATTTTATTTTCATTAAAATTTGACTTACTACCACTATTATAATAAAAACATATTAACAACTTTTTATTACAAACTTATATATCCTAATTAATATTTAAAACATATAAAATGAAAAATTAATAATATATATTTTTACCATATTTTTATAATTAATATAATTAATCAATAAATTAATTTAACACATTTAATCAAAATAAGTATTTATTATTCATAATTTATTCTCTGTAATATATAATAATTTAATAACTCTAATAATTATAATAACTATACTATGAAGTCCATCACAAGTCAGTTCTACAAGAACAAGGTCTATAAGTATGTGTTATTGTTACGTTATGGCAATACAAATCCTAAAAAAGACTCAATTCTCATACATACTATAAAAGATATCTCAAAGATACTAAGAGTTTCAAGAAGTTTTGTCAGATAGGTGTGCTCTTTACAAAAAGTAAAGGATAATTAAAATTTGAAAGAGAAAAAATAATAAAAGTAAAAGCTAGCTATAGACCACTTAAACTATATAATAAGCAAGTAAACTTTGGATGAATAAAAAGGGTTCTCTCTCCATACAAGAGCTATGCTCTTTCACCGAAAGTTTCCAGAATTTATAATTACCCCTTCCTAACTCTAGTATATTTACAAGAAAAACAAGATCAAATACAAAGTTATGCGAAGCACAAAAAGTCTCAGTACTGCAAAACTTTAAACAATTCAATAATAAAGGTGTGAGAGATTTGCTTCGCTTATAGAGTAGGTTGCTAAAAACAAAAAAATCATATAGATTGATGAAATAATCTTTAAACCATACCAGCTTTAGCAGTGCTCATGGGCAAGAAAAAATGAAAATTAAAAGCTTCAAAAGATTGGTTTAAAACTTAGAACTTTCGCAGCAATAGTAGGAATAAGTATGGACTCCGGGTTGGAGGGCTACTTTATTAAACCTAAATCTATCAACTCAGTAGACACTGCTTAAATGATTGAATATCTACATATATAGAACGAAAGTAAAGACGTTGTAATTTTCTGGGATAATTTAAGGGGACACCACTCTAGATTGGTATAGAGTAAGATCAATTCATATAATTGGGTTTGCCTTTTTAATGCTCCATACTCTCTCGAGTTCCACTGTATAGAGGAAGTATTTTCAATTATCAAGAAATCGTATAAATAGGAGATAATAGCAAACGACTTTAAAATTAGTGAAACAAAGCACATAAATATAATAAAACATTCATTAGAGAGTGTATAAGCAGAAGCAGTTAGAAGAATAATTATAAGGCATTTGGATAAGATGAAAAACTATGTAGATTATAATCACTCTTATCTATGAGCTCACTTGTTTCTCATCATGGTATCTAAATTTCATTCCATGGAACCATTTTCTGGCACTCTCCCAAACTCAGATTCTTGAGTCATGATAGCGTCTCTTAGCTATTCACTGGGGGCTCTTTTGCTTTAAATGTCAGACTTGTAATCAGAAAATGAGGCCGAGATCTCATGATACTCTCTCTTTTTTTTCTGCTAACGAGGCTTTGACTTTAGTTTAAGCATGGAGAGTGCCTTGCCCTTTGACTCTAAATAATTAATTTTATATATTTTTATCTTACTTGAAAAAAATGGTTCCCCTTGCAATTATCTATAGACTTCATCTTGAATGAAAATCTTTTCTTTTTCTTTTTCTTCTTCTTATTTGTTGCTTATATTCCTTATTCTATTTGCATGCTTAATTAGTTATGATAAGTAATTGGTATGTAGGGTGCCGAGCACCCCATAGAAATATTTTCTGTCAGGTAGTACTGTATAGTCAGAATAATAATTCATATACTTCATTATTTCCTCATCTTCCTGAATCTGTTTGAATATATTTTTGACCGAAAGTTCTTCGTAGTATGGAACATTGAGCTGCACAACTTCACCTGATTTTAAGAGCAGCTTGTCACCTGCTAAGAAGTCTTTGATATATCTCATGGTGACATGCTCATCGTTTGGTAAAAAGTAACCCCCTATAAAGTTTAATACATTAGTCTTACTATTAAACCTCAGGAAATTAATCCAATCATTTTTGGACCTAAATTTGCTTTAAAACTCCCTGACATCATAACTATGGACACCTCTATTTTCCATGCACTATAAATATTTAAAGAATTATATAAGTCTAGAAAAGTAGACTTTTAAAATTTCTGATCTTAAGTTTGAATCATGAATAAAATTTATTATACTTTAACGAATTTCATGCCAGCGAAGTCTAGATATATATCAGTCAGAAAACTATAATTGATAATTAAAAAAGTTACAAGTTCATATTAAAAAGTCTTCATATGGAAGAATAATAAAAAATAAATATTAAATTATTAATTTGAGATTAATATAAAAAAACATGAAGTCTCCCAGCACCATATAGTAAAGTAAATTTAATTGAAATAATTATAATTACAGTTATGCAATTTTTTTCATGCTTAAATCATACTAACTAAACTTTTTGAAATAATGTCTTTTACTCTATATAAAATAAGTCCAATTTATATCTCAATAGTTTAATTAGTATTTCACAGACCCTTCTATATCATACAACCAAAGAAAGATAGCAACTTCGGTTCCTATTAATATAATTACTTTAACAGACAGGCAACTTAGTTAGAAGAACCAATAATTTAAGGATTAACTCAATGGAAAACTAATTAAATCGAAAGATGTTTTGCCACAATAAACTGAAAAAATATTTAAGATTTAAAGCCACTTCAATAAATAGGTATTAGTAGAAAAACTCAAATCTCATCAAAATAATCACTTAAAGTTAGTTTGTTATTATAATTAAGCTAGAATCTTTAAGAAGTCATTCACTTCCATAGAATGGCTTTCATTCTAGAACATGATAGAATATATTCAACATACTAATAATTTTATAATAATTCTAATACTTTGATTATATAACTTGAGTATTAATAATATTATTAATAATTATTAAGGACAGAAAAAAATGAGAACTTTTTGCAGTGATGGCAAGAGAAAACCCTTAAACCCTTCTCATAATTTTCCAGCCTAAGTTTTTACTCCAAAATATGGCCGCCTAAGTTTTTACTCAGTTAAATATTCAAATAATATGTAGAAAAGAAAAACTTTCTATCATAACTCAGAATAGATTAGAAATAATAAACCAAAAAATCACTATGCATAAGAAAGAATAGAAACAGATTATTTGTACTGTGCTAAAGTATACCTGTAACTACTGCGTTGCTCCAACCTCCCATGATAGTCTAAATGCGTTGGAAGTTCATCAGTCAAATTATCACAGAGAATTCATTAGGCAATGAGGAAAGATGAAAAGCTAAAAAATCGCACCTGCTCTTAATGCTTTGAAACTTTTGGTAGGGCATTCAACTGCGATAGACATGAGAAAAGATGCAAACTCAAGCAAAATAAAACCAAAGTTATTGAAAAGAAGAGAGTTGATAAATTAAATAATGATTTTCCAGAGGGACCAGCTAGGGTTTTACTTGAAATCTCAAAAGGCTACAAGCTTGCAGCCATACAGTAGAAAGTTAAGGAAATAACTTACAAAATATTTACTGACCCGGTATTATTTGAAGGCGAAGTCAAGGAATTTAAAATATGGGAAGATATAGCAAAAGATGCTATGCAAAGATATAAAAGACTTTATGAGGTGGTACTAATGGACCCTCCTTGGAGAATTAAGTAAAAGCTTCCTTACGAGACAATGTCAGATGAAGAAATTTTGAATATGCCAATTGAGCTGCCAATTGAGACAGAGGTATAGTAATTATATGGTACGTCAACTAGAAGAAGGAGGTTGCAAGACAATTTCTAAAGTAACATGGCTATGATGAAGTTGAGAAAAGCGAGTGGATTAAATTGACGAAAAATTTGAAACTGCATAAAGGCTCGGGGATGTATACAGCACATAACAGTGAGAGCTTTTTGATTGGGAAAAAAGGCTTTGTTTCAGATATGCTAAATTATCACGTGACTGATAACGTTATCTTTTCAAAGCTAGGCAAGCATTCTGAAAAACCGGAACAGATTTACGATTTTATTCAACAGATGGCACCAGACAGATTAAACCTAGAAATATTTTCAAGACCTCACAATATTAGACCTAACTACACATACCTAGGGAACTAGTTGAAGTAGCAAGAGACATGAACATTTATCAAGTGTGTTTTAGTTTTACAACTTAGTATAAAATAATTAATTAATAAATTTTAATTATTATAATCTATGATTATTAGTATTATTTTTTCTACCACTCCTCAATTCAGCCTCCTTCTCCTGCTCACCGATTGGCCTTTCACATAATTCATCGCATCTAGACGAGCCTTTACTCTTTATTATTCACATGCATCAATCAAACACATCCTAGTGCATTACTAATGTTGGATCACTCTAACGTTAATACGAAAGATAGATGATTGTGGTTAACTGTATCTACGTTAGAGTGATCCAACATCATGATAGCACTAGGATGTGTTTGATTGATGCATGTGAATAATAAAGAGTAAAGACCTGCCTAGAAGCAATGAATTATTTGAAAAGCTAATGAGGTAAGTAGGAGAAGGAGGCAGGATTAGGGAGTGGTAACAAAACAATAGTATTATTATTAGTAATTTTTTATTTTATAAATATCGTAAAATTTTAATTATTTAATTACTAAAGTATTTTGTTTAGTAATTAATAGATTAAAAAAATATAAATATTAATTTATATAATTATAATGTATTTTAATTTTAATTATTGTGAATATTTATTATGTAATACAAAATATAAATTAATTTACCTGGAGGGTTAAACTCAAATATTTTAAGTTTCATTAAATTGCTTTAATAATTATTTTGTCTTATGGTTTTTAAAACAAAATTAATTAATTATCCTTTTTCTTTTTAATTTAATTATTTTATTAATATTAAATTAAAAATTACAATAAAAAATAGTTAAATAAGTTAAATCAACTAAAAAATTACTAATAATAATACTATTGTTTCACTACCACTGCCCAATCTAGCCTCCTTCTGCTGCTCACCTCATTAGCTTTTCACATAATTCATTGCTTTTAGGCAGGCCTTTGCACTCTATTATTCGCATGGATTAAGCAGACACATCCCAGTGCTTTCCTGGTGATGGATCACTCTAACGTAGATACCTTTAAACGATCACCTATTAGCTATATCTACGTTAGAGTGATCCATCACCAGGAAAAGCACTGGGATGTGTCTGCTTAATCCATGCGAATAATAGAGTGCAAAGGCCTGCCTAAAAGCAATGAATTATGTGAAAAGCTAATGAGGTGAGCAGCAGAAGGAGGCTAGATTGGGCAGTGGTAGTGAAACAATAGTATTATTATTAGTAATTTTTTAGTTGATTTAACTTATTTAACTATTTTTATTGTAATTTTTAATTTAGTATAAAATCAATACAACTAAAACTATGAAAAATTAATAAAATTTTATTTATATGATCATTGGATGTTTCAATATTTAAATTTTGTTTTTAATACAGTTGAATAATGACAGAAACCTGTTTTATGAAGAAAATAACAATATTCATAATTGGTATGAGAACAATCACTATATTTAAACGTCACTGTTATATTTATTGAGGTTTATTGATATTAGTATATACATATTTTAATATAATATTTAATTTTTTTACTCATAATTACATTTAAATTTAATTGTATAATTAAAAATATTTTATATCTATTTCAATACACTTACGCTAACACAATTGCAATTTACTAATAATATAACTATTATTTTCTGCCACTCCCCGATTCAGCCTCCTTCTCCTGCTTACCTTATTAGCTTATCGCATAATTCATTGCTTCTAGGCGGGTCTTTACACTTTATTATTCTCATGGATAAATCAAACACATCTTAGTGCTTTTCTGGTGGTGGATCACTCTAACGTTAATATCCTCTTGCATCGATCAAGCTTACAACATCACGATATGCAAGAGGATATTAACGTTAGAGTGATCCACCACCAGAAAAGCACTGGGATGTGTTTGATTTATCCATGCGAATAATAGAGTGTAAAGGCCTGCCTAAAAGCAATGAATTATGCGATAAGCTAATGAGGTGAGCAGAAGAAGGAGGCTCGATTGGGGAATGATAGTAAAAAAATAGTATTATTATTAGTAATTAATTTGTTCAATCGCAGATTGGATTGATTACAAATGCTATTTAATATATTATTATTTTTAAATAATATTCGGCAAAAATTTAATTGTTATACTTATAATAAGTATAACAATTTAATTGTTGTCGAATGTTATAATTGTTATCATAATTATTGTGATATTTTTTTAAATTTAAAACGAGGTTGTTCATAATATTACTTTTTTTCTAAAATTTTATGAATTGTATTTTAAAATGATAAAAACCATAAAAATTTTAATTAATAATATTGATAAAATATATAAATTCATATATTACAGTAATATAAATAATCAAAAAATTATAAGTAATATCAAACTTCATGAATAAAAAGTATTCTTATTAAGTTTTAATATTAAACTAATTTATAATGATCTGGTGATCTGACTGTGTTTTTTTAGGTTGACCGGTCAATATATTTAAATGTATTAATAACTAATAATATTTAAAAGATCAATGGTGTTATGTAAAACCCCTTGATTCATTTAAGAATGAAATAAGGCGTTAAGAATAAACAGATTAAGTTTAATTGCTAAAATAGAAATAATTAGAATAATATATTGATTAAAGAATATTATCTGATCAGAATTAAAATTGATTCCAGCAATATTAAAATCATTAGTGGGATCATTAAACTTTAAAACGAAAACCATCTCTACCAATTAAAATTAATTTTTGGCCATCTCTAAAATTTTTAGCCAACAAGATAACAATGTTCCATCAATCAACCACTAGAAAGTATATTTATCTGTACTTTATTCATTTCCTTCTTAATTTACCCTTATTTCCAGTCTTAAATGAATCAAGGGGTTTTATCACTAGACACTTCTTAGGCTGTTACTGATCACGGCCTGGTTTATCCATTTTTTCCCCTCAGATTAGCGTGAAACCTTGCATTTAGGTACAATGCTACCATTTTAGCTGTAAAAGCAAATACATCCTCCTCACTTTATATCAATATCTCGGATTGACTGAGTAGACATCTCGGGTTTAAAACATTGGGTCTTTTATCCATCTTGCAATATGGTAGAGTGTTTGATATGATAGGGCAGAGTGTTTGTTGTTATTACGATAGAATATCCTTGGTACGAGTAGTCCACGCAGTCTAACTTATGATCTATGGCCATCTATAACCTCAATCAATTGTTACATCCTAGCTATCCCAGATAACCCAAATGTCTTCGTGAGATTAATCTTTTTTGCAATAAAAATTTATCGCTCGCGAGGCTTGCATTTCTTCATGAGGACTTGAAAATGAGAATTTGACTGCTCGTACTGTTCACACAAGTATCTCTTCTAAAATGCAAGGTTAGTCCGTATTTCCACATTCTATGAATCTTAAATTTCTTCGGATTGATTAATGCTCGTAAAGGCATATAGAATGTGAAGATAACCAATCTATAGCCTTCACATCTGCATCCTTTGGTGTACTCGAGTCATAACCGGTTCTTTTATGTTAGGATATAAAGACTTAGAGAGATGTAATTATTTGTACTGTATCCTTAATGGCGACATTTGATTTTTATATTACTTTATCGGCATAGTTAATTGTAATGTACTAATGTATTTACTGCGCTCCCCTGAAAGATCTCTATCATTTAGTCATTCGTAACATCGAAGGCACCACTAGATCAGAACTCCTACATTCACTATTCCTTCTCCCGCTTAGCATTCTGTTTTGAGATATACTGATCTTAGTTTGAGTAGGCCCTTATGTTCTATTTTACTTCGTCCATTGCTGATACGAAGTGGTCGAATTTCTGATATCCCAGAAACTATACGGTCTTTTCTAATAACGACAGTGACTTTGCGCCTGTTTTCCATAAAGTATGATTTAATTGCTCCGAAAGAGTCTGTCTTGAAGCAAATGCAGAGGTATTACATCTTATTAGTCGATCAGTAGTGTAAACTTCAATGTGATTTTTTTGAGCCAGCAATATGATTTGCCATTAAGCCTTGGCTCTGTTTCCAGAGATCTTAGCTGCCCTAATTTATATCTATAGAGAAAAATAAATGTGACGGTTATGAAATAATAATTTAACTGTCTCAATGAACTCTCCGAGCTCTTATTAGTTCACATTGTCCTCTCAGCAAGTTGAATATTCAAATTAGCGGTCTTCGGTTTATTGGCACCATTGATCTTCTAAATATATAATTAATTATGAATACATTTAAATATACTTACCTGTCGACTTCTAAAAACCCTGGCTGAACACAAGAACCTTTTTAGTTATCTTTTAATTACTTCAATATTAAATCTAAATAAAATTAGTAATAAGTGCTCCTTATTCATGACAGTTAACATTTATTATAATTTATTGATTATTGTTAATTACTCTAATTTCTTAAATTTATATAATTAATAAATAATCTGATTGATTTTATTACAATTTAAGTATTTGCATAAACTTTAAATAATATCTAAAATAATTTATTTTACTACCACTAGCTTTGCACATAATTAGTTGCTTCTAATCTGGTCTTTATATTTTATGATTCCTATGTATCAATCAAAAACACCCTTGTGCTTTCCAAATGTTGAATTACTCTATTTTTATATGAATACTACGATAATTTACCTTAGATATAACAGAAGATTGATCAATATTAGGAAAATACTAAGACGTATTTTATTGATGTTTCTAGATAATAGAGTATTTAAGCCTACCCATTAAATAAATTATATGAAAAGCTATTAAAAAGGATTTGGGAGCGATAGTAAAATAATCGAAAAATTAATATTTATTTGAAAGAAATGTTAGAAACTAAGCTTATAAAAGCGATTTTAAATATTATATTTAATAACACTGCAAAAAATGAGGAGGTTAGTCCTGACAATCTTTGTTTCATCTTTTCCACGTCCTGACTTGCTTTTTTGGAACCCGATTCAGCTTGGACGTGATTTTATCAGGGGTTACCCTGAGAAACTTACCCCTAGACTGAACCAGTGGAAGCCAACTACAGAAATCTCTTACTTAATGAATGGATTGTCTTTTTTTATCATGCACAGTATTCATGTTTTCAATCAAATTATTAAATCTAAAAATTATAAATATCTGAATTATTATAAAAAAATGAATCGATAATTAAAAATTTATTTTAAGTTTGGGGAATATATTTTTAACAAAAATGATAAAACCTAAATTTCTGAATGCTGACTGATTGGCAAAATAAAAGAATTTACATTTATTAATTAAAGCTTGTCATTCTTTTGTTGCATTTTGATTAATTGACAAGAGTTCATTAAATTTGAGAAATAATTTTATTACTTTAAGAAAGTTTAGGTAATATCTAATTAAGATAATTTGCCATAATGGTAGCAAGTTTATGTAAGTTGAGAATTATAATACACTATAGAATAGAGTTTGAATATAATTATTTTTTACTATAAATTATACTAATTTCTTCCATTTTTTTTTGCTAATCTATTGTTTAATTTCTCACTTTTATTTTAGAATATTTAGTTGAAGTTGTTTTTTATCATATTAAAAACTCTAATGCCTTTAATTAATTTTTTTTAATGATTTAATTTTTAGGATATAAATATGGACTTATTGATATATGTATTGAAATTTATCCTATTATTAAAATGAACAATAAAATTTAGAGATATTTATGGTCTATTTATGACAATCATTAAGATGTAACAATTTATACTATGTATATTATTGGATGCAAAAGGCTATTGATAAAAGCATAAGCTTAATACACCCTGATGAAGCTGTGTTTACGTTCAATACATTTATTAATAGCTAGTTTTAAGCAGTATAATTTCATAGAAACTTATGACCAAATGAAGGATGTTATTCATGCAATTTACTGGTATTATTAAAGATTTAGGATTAAATATTATGATATTAATCCTTAATCTATCAACTTAGAGCATTAAACAGATTACTTACATAAGCTAAAAAATAAGTAAAGAGAGTAAGAGATAATTTTAATTGTTGATAACCTCTCTGTCAATAAAACCTAGGAGTCTAATAAAGTATATGGAGAGATAGACATAATTTTCTGTAAGTCATTTCGACGAGGGGAAGTCTAAATGCTACATGATCATTTCCGAGTAAAATTGCATCAAGCTAAATTATATGCCTGCGAACTTTAAATTTTGCTTATTAAAGAGCATAATACTCATTTCAATAATCTATTTAGAACTTGTTATCAGCAAGGAAGTAATTGAACGGATATATTATATAGGCATATTAGTCATCAGTGACGACTCTTCTCTACTTTATCCTCAAGATTTAGGTAGCTTTCAAGACAAGAATCTATGTCAATAATTTTTAAGATTGGAATCTTCATCGCCTCAATTTTTACAATGATTCTGTTTATTTCAGAGACAGGAAAGTTCTTGACTGCTTTCTTCATTTTTACTTACTTTAACTTCAACTCTAAGAGACTCGGCAGGATTTCTTGATCTTAGTTTTTATAGGAATCTTTTTCCAGTAGGTTCATGAATAAAGACAAAACTTTGATTGTA
>ARYC01021350.1:0-15518 GCA_000711775.1 Oxytricha trifallax
TGCAGCTTTATCTCTGGCATCCTGGTCAGCGTTAGCTTGATCTCCAACGTCCTGGTCAATGTGAGCTTGATCTCTTGAAGCATTTTCTACTTCAATCATCTGCTTCTACTGAGTTTCATCATGTGACTGTGATTGAGAAGTCTAATTAGGTTTGGGTCTAGGGATGCTCATGATACTAGTTTGCTGCTTCTTAAGGTGAGGCTGTAACGCAGATCTGCTTAAAAGGTCAGATCTCTGAGGAGTAATACCCTTACTAGTCGTGCCATCACTGGTAGAAGTCTCATGATGGGAACTACCAGGTAACTGGTTCGAGTTTTACTGAGGTATAACTCCAAATTGATTCTGCCCACGATTGGTAGAAGTATTACCAAATAAAGAATTCCCAGCCTCAGATATCCCCATACTATTGAATACTTACTGTTATTGGTCCTTAGACGTCATCATCCCCTGATTAAGACCAGTAAGACCAGCGTTTTGTTGGCCGTAACCATGGTTTTAATTTTACAATCCCGTATTTTCGTCTGAGATATCATAAAGACCTGGAATTGTTCCATCATGCTTCCTACCCCTCGTGTCATTGCAACCTTAAGAGTTAGTTTATGGAACATTTCCATCACCAAGGAGTTAACCTTAGTTGATAGAGTGTTGTTAGTCTGGTTCAATCTGTTGAATTTAAGTACCGAGTCCCTTATCTGGTTAATTTTCATCATCCACGAGTATGACCTAAGTTTTTTCTTCATCAGTATCGAATTATTTAACACTGGATGGCCTCTACCTTGAATTGGAACCCGTTTATTGCTATCCATTCTTGAATTCGAAGCATTTGAGTTAGCTTACCCTCTGTTTAAGGATAGGACCTCTTTGCTTTGATTTTAAGAAGGAAAATCAAGTAGTTTTGGCAGTTTTCTATGTTGTAAGAGCTACCTTTAATTTTGTCTCTATTCCTATCTGCGGGTAACATCTTCAGCGTAATACTTGTACATGTCATTACCAAATGTTTCTCTGCTCTGAGTTTACTTGAAGCCTTCATCTTGCTGGTAATTTTTCTGACCCTAGAAATCATTCATGCCATAGTTTATGTTGCTTCCAAACATTTCCTTTCTGTTTAAGTTGAACCCTGAAGGAAGCTGCTGCTGCATCTGATGCATGTTAGTTGACACTCTAGACTACTACTAATCCCTTTGCTGGTGATAGTTTTACGAGTAGTTTTGGTGAACTCCTTCATAGAATTACTGTTGATTTGGGGAATTTGGAATTGTTCCGATAGGTGTAGTTCCATAAATTTCAGTAGGATTTCTCTGCTAGAATTAGTTCACTGATGAGAGAACTTGCTGGATTTGCATCTTGTCCTGGTACTGTTATCTATGTTGCTCATGTACATTGTCAAATGCTTGCGACTATCTTATAGAATGGTACTGCTGATAAGGATTTGCTTGGCTTGGCTTTCCATAATTAGAAATCCTTGAGGGAGTTTGTGAAAGTCTATAGCTCTGCATCAAGTCTTCGTCTTCCATTTCTACATCTTAGTCAGAATCACTAATCTATATCATGCTGTTGAGTGTAAGTCCTTCAAACATTACAGCGTTGTCATGATCATTTGAAAGCTAGTTAATTTTTCTGATGTAGAATGATGGGGGGTTAACAATCACTTTCCTATAAAGAAATGTTGAATTTAAATCCACTTACTGAAGAGTGTCATTCTTTTTGGAGCTGCAGTGCAAAAACCTGTTCTTGAAAGCTTCTAAGTGGAGAAGCCATGGCGAGTTCTCAAGCAGAGCTTATTCTCTGGCAGACAGTCCATCTAGATTTTTGATTGGAAGTCTCTTTACTTGGTCTTTTAGGGCAAGAAAAATTTCGTCACCATATCTCTGTTGTTTTGAAAGATAATTATCTGGCCAAGGAGGATTTCTCTATGCTTAATCAGCGAGGCCTTTGAATAAGACCCATTACAATCTTTAGATCATCAGGGATCGACCAGTTGAGTGCATTTATGAGAGGGCCGAGTTCATTCTCCTTCAATTAGAGATAACTATAGAACTTTTAATCTAAAATATGCTTACGTTGATTCATAAATCTTGAAATACTCTGGGTAAGATTTATGGATAAGTTCCATAAAAGTTTCATGAAGACTTTAGAGTAAATTTTGCACAAATAAAAGATCTTTCCTTAAGATTGTGCGAAGCTCTGAATTTTTGGGAGGGTTTTTAACCAAGGTGACGAGTGTATTAAACTGATAGATTGAGTTATAATGCTTAGAAGCCTGTTAGGATATCCCTTCTAAGCTACAAACACACCATTATTCATCTAGCCTATGAGCATATACCCTAAAATATTAGCTAGCATTAAATTCTTACTTAACATATCAGAACGTTCTTAAACAGATTTATTCGCAAATCTATCAAAGAATTCAATAATGTAGTCGAAATTCTTGTAGGTCGAAAGTGGGGTCTTGTAGTAAATGACTAAGTCATTCGGAACTTCCTTCCATGTCTCACATTTCGAAGCTTTTTCATAGGTGAGTCTTATCACTTGATTCTGAAGATATCCAATTCCTCAATGCAAATCAATGTACGCCTGATGAAGATTAGTTGATGAGTACCTATAAATAAAGTTAGACAAATGGAAATGTAACAAAGAAAAGAAACGAACGAAAAATTAACGAGCCCTGTATTGGAAATCGTCGTATTAGAATAGAACAGTCTTCTCCATTTAATATCTTAGCGTGCACCCATAGAATCGCACTTCGAATACCTGCTTCATACCTGTAGAGAACGCGGAGTCTTCAGTAAAATCATGTATAAACACCTGGCAAGCTTCTTTCAATTCATTATTCTTCGAATCAAGACTTTTGGGGATCAACACAGTCTTTTTACTGTACGAAGATTTGATCGTCAATGACTTATCAGCATTCTTACGGATGACCCCGAATATTGACTGAGGAATGTCTCGACCACGTTGATGGAAGATCAGCTCTACAATGATAGAGCCCCTATCGTCTAGATAATCAGAGAAAAGCTAATCGTTATCAGAAAACTATTGACCGAAGCTGCCAAGCTCATAGAAACTTGCCTCATTGTAATCTATTGCACCAAGCCTTTTGAATACATATGTTCTAGAGAACTCATCGAAGACAAGCCAGTCGAGAGCATGCAAGAGAGGAAACTTCATGGGGTTCAAGAAGAGGGGGTTCACAATAGCCTAGGGGGCTGCTTTGAAGAGTGCACATAGTAGCATACAGAATGATCTCCTTTCAATATAAACCAGGCCATCGCTCAAGAGGTTCACAAGCTGCATGAGTTAGTCGAGGTAAGGAGTCGAGTATTGGCAATTGAGCACTTTGCTGCAGAAGTTTACATTGGGATTGAATGCATGCTTGTCCCTGTACTGGTAATCCTTGATTCTGTTTGGTTAATGGATGAATCGATGAGGAGTAAACATTAGTCTGTAAACAGAAGCGTTAAAGAAGGGAGAACCAGTGTAATTGTACCAAGAAGACTCGAAAATATCCTGAATGTACTCAAAACATTCATTAGCTTTCTGAATCATGAATGGGTATTGGAAAAATTCCGAGGGCAGTAACTCTTCAAATCTCTCCTTGACATACCAACAGCGAGTGAACAAGAAATGGCTGGGGATCATGTCAAGCTTGTCCTTGACTTAGCTTTGAGATGCTTACTCAACATTTGAGCTTAGAGTCATCTGGTGGTATTTCTTGCGAGAACTTAATGGGTATCTGTGTTGCTAAAAGCTGCTTTGATTGGCATTGACATTAAGCATTTACTGGTCTTCTCCTCCGTCATCGGGATCACCACCACCAATATTATTTTAGTTGAGTGAATTGAGAGAGGTTTTCTGTCTCTTTAATCTCTGCTTTTCATTTTCTTTTATCACGTCTGAAAGGTCTACTTACTCAGCTCTCTTACCAAGCATTCTCTTGTACGTTGTTTGAGTAATTAGCTGAACCTCTCGGTCTTTTTCAACGAAGCAAGATTTTCTTTTCATCTCAAGTTGATATTAGACCACTTTTTTGTTTGCAAAGAAGAAGTCAACAGCACAGGTTCCAGAGTTCATTTTTTGGGAATTCTAAAGCATTTCCAGAAGAGGGAACTCACCGAAGCAATCACTCTTCGCGTATTTCTTTTCGAACTGGGTGATAAGTTAAATCACATCTATAGAGTAGTGAGAGGTTTTCAGGTCTTCCGCGATGGTGTTCTTGAGAATAGTCTCATATTCCTCTTTTAGCTTTGCCTCAATCAATTCCCAATTGAAATTATCATTAGGATTGGGGGAACGCTTTAGTTCATGTTCATCATGCTTTCAGTAACACCACATGCAGGTCGTTCGTAGTTAGAAACTCTCATAGCGCAGCTGAATTGGCTTCCATAAGCTGATTTCCTGGTCTGGCTTTGGTGATGTCTGTCATATCGAGTCTCCCTTTCCTCTGAATGGTCAGAGTTGTTCAAATTGCTGCTCTTTCTCACACTGTAGGGTTATTTTTAGCTGGGCTCTCTCTGGCTTTGAAGTCTGTTTCTTGAGGGCTCTGGGGTATAGCAGTCTCTTTATTTGGCAAACTTGCTCTTGGAATCGCTTTCGAAGGTGGTCTTCTTCACTGAGGGGATGTTTCTCAGGTTGTAGGAAGTGGTCACGCGTTACTTCATCTGTTTGGGGGATTGTTGATCATCATCATCCTCATCATCATCATCTTCAACATAATGATTGACTTGGGTGCGACTTTTCGAAGAGTTTAGGCTGCTTGCTGCTGGTTTAGGTAGAGGGTTAGTAGGTGATGGGTTTGCACTTTGTCCACTTGAGGTCTTCTTCAGTCTCTCAGCTTCTTATACCACAGCTTCATCTGCCAAAGCCTCGATTTCCTTGACAAAATCTTGTTCTGCGGGATCGTTGTACTTGGCTTTGAAAGCATTCAGAAGTTCAACATCATTTTTGATCTCGAGTCCTGAAATCTTGAGGACTCTCTTGACATTTTAGTTGGTCGTAGGCTTGGTGAACTTCTTCTCTTGGTAGTCTGCGGGCATAGGGTAATTAACTTAAAATGAACTACCACTGATGGTATAGTTGGTCTGGCTTTGAATTGAACCTTTCTGGATCTGAATGTTGATGTTTTGAGATTAAATCAAATCATCCATGTCATTGCGGAATTATTCTGCCTCGGCGAGAGTGAACGTAGACTGAGTGGCAGTGTTAATGCTAACCTGACTCATGATCTATGAGACAAAGTTACTGGCTGGCTTGCAAACGTACTCGGTCAGGATAGGGTTCATTCCTTTGCACTGGATCAGCTTCTTCATGAGCAAGGCGATGTTGAATGGATTTCCTGATGCGAGGAATTCGAACAAGGAACAGTTGAAGACCAGGTTTTGCTTGGAGTTCTTGCACTCCACAGTCACTTTGGCATGTTGCAGCATCAATCTGATGGCACGATCCCCTTACATAGCTGAAGAGATGTGCCTGAGTTTATCGAAATCGGTGTTGGAGAAGTTAAAAGTTCCTGTGGGAAGCAGGAAATCTTCGAAAATCATTAAATTAATTATAAAATTCTGAAAGATCGGACTTAAATCATAGTTCAAAATCTCAGAATGATTTTCATTGGTTTGAGTTTTTAGTGTGATTTGAGTTATTAGTATTAACTATTAAACTTTAAAAGACTGTAATATATATAAACCCCTCACAAGGAACAGCACTTAGTTATTGGAAATGTTACATTCATTCAATACATCATCGATTGGTAGCGAACATTCATACAATTCCTTTTCATCGCAGTCGATTCTGAACTTTGGGTTTCTCTGCAATCAAGAGTTACAGGAAATCAAGCAGAGTACGCTGAAGCCATAGTAGAAGACTATACTCAAGTGGACATCGGTCGTGCTGGGCACCAACTTCCCCTCAATTCCTAAGCCATTGAAGCTCACTTACACCTCAGGTACTCTCCTTAACAATTGGTAGGTGCCGCCATCAACGATGGGAATTCTGGGTGGACAAATCATACGACTGCCATTGGACAATGTTGAGTGAGCAGTATCATCGTCAGTCGATATTTCAAGTTTGGCAACTGATGACTAGCTTTGTTATGGCCTTGAGCAGTACCTTCGTATGATTAGAAAGCCATAACAGCATACAGGGTAGAGAAACTCTAATGTAATGCATAAGAACCTGCAGATAAAGTAGAACGATGAGCTGTGGTAAGGCCTGCAAGACTTCATGAAAGAGCAGGGTGGGGTTTTCGATTTATCAAATCGTGAGTACTCAAACCATTAACCAATGAATGGATCCTCCAAGAATCCTTACCTGAAACGCCGAGATGCGAAGCTGGCGCTAAAGAAAATCTAAGTGGTTTAACAATACAAGGTGGAGGGCATGAAACCCAAGGATATAGCACTTGAAATGGGTGTGGATCGACGATTTGTATACAAAGCAATCGAGAAGTTCAAGTATGAGGTGGAGCACAGAGTGCTGAATCCAAAACAAAAGCTCAAGAATGGGAGGAAGAATACGCGGAGCAACCCGCTGTTGCTGAAGGCGATTGCTACTATACTTGAACAGCAAGGCATCTACAAGATTACTGGCTGGCGCCTGCATCATAACTTGCTTGAATTGCAGAGTAAGGACTAAGAATATAAGAACCTAACAGTGCCCAGCGTTGCTACGCTATTAAAGGTACTCAAGGAAAGTTTCCATTTACGACTTGGCAAAGCCCAGAACGCCAATGCGAAGTATAGAGACCCATTCTTCAACGAGAAGAGGCTTTGGGTGTCAAGACTGCTCGCGCAGCTATTCTTGGAGGATGCAGTGATCATATCAGTGGATGAATCCAACTTCAGGAGCGATTACATGCCTACAAAGCAATGGAGTTTCAATTCAGCTGCACTTCACAAGGAAAACCAATAATTTGACTCCTCTCTGGCCCCTGCAGTTGGTAAGACTGAGGTTCTCGTCACCGACGATGTCATCCAGTATGGCGAGATGCTGGTTGGCTACTCTAACATCGAATCGAACACATCTATAATCAATGGGGCCAGAAAGTATGATAAAATGAAGACCCCGAACACCCCATTTTTGAAAGACCAAGTTTCAATTCAAGATGAAAGTGACCTGAAAGCTGAAATTCTGAGACCCCAAGCAATTCTGGGAACCCCTAGGTAAGTATTGCTGCTATTGCTTAACTATTTGAATACAGCGTCATCAGCAGCTCGAGAGATGTCAAATCTGATGGTAAGGGTTCTATAGTAGCTTAAGAAGACTAAATTGGCAATACTGCACGAATAGTGGCTGGATCTAGAATTGTTCCATAAAAAATTTCAAGGCCAAACTCGAAATCGATCTTTACAAAGTTACGGAGGAAATCTTCCGGCTAGAGAGAGCATATCTTTGATGTAAAGGAGTAAAGCATCGCTGCCACCCCTGTCAAATGCAGCGATAAATACAAGTATACTCAGCTGTCACCTATCCTAGAAGCCCCAGAGGGCAGTGCTCAATAGACATCCCTGCAGAAGCGCTTCGGCGCGATCAGAATATAGAGCTCTTCCAAGAAATCAAGCAGCTAACCATAAACCCCTCTCAAATCTGCTTCTGTTCTCACTCCATTGGTCCAGAACCTGGCCAGTCTCAGACTATAATCAACTCAACGCAAGGGCAGCGATCTATTGAGCGCGAATGGCAATGAAAATATGGCATGCATCACTCCCCGACGCTTGCAGCTGTCCAGCAGGCCTCAAAGCAGCAGCGAAATCACAGAGAATCGACAGGAAGGTAAGCAAATTCTATGGATTTTGACACATTTATAGATGATTCTAAGTTCCCTAAGTCCATTAAGGGGAGTAATCAAGCAACCCAAGCTGTAGTCGATGCAATTGAGGCCTTACCATCATTCACTTATACTCCCATCGCAGTCGCGAAGCAGCAAGTCAACCAGCGGTTGGGGTCTTACGGGCTCTTGGCTCGAAATCTCTCAATCACCAAGGAATCCACTAAGAGATAGCAATTTTCGATGAGCTTTGTGGCAGCCATCACCAAGGACCAGCTGATCTCTAGTCAAATCATTGATGGGGCCTTCGATGCCGTGCTGTTCGAGAACTTCCTCTATCACACCCTGCGCCAGCTGCGCACAGACAAAGATCTCGCCCATAAAAAGATCGTGCTGCTCATGGACAACGCAGTCATTCACAAGTATTCAGAGGTGCTGGAGACTGCTAGGAAGTTCAAGGTCACTGTCCTTTTCAACGCTGAATACTCACCCTGGCTTAATCCCATCGAGTAGTTGTTCTCATACATCAAGAGGCACCTCCGCTAGGAGCAAGCAGACAACAAGTAAGTATTTTGGGCCTAACTTTTCATAGGATCCACCTGGTGAAGCGGCTTTCGCAGATTCTGAAGGCAATGACCAAGACAGAAGTCAACAAGCTCTGGGCTTTCAGTGTGAAGCAGTGGTGCAGCACTATCAAGCATGGATTTGTGTGAAGTTGAGCTGGAAAACGATGAGTTAGGGTGTAAGAGCTATTGAAGTCAACAATACATACTGAAACAGCAGTTCAAATCGTTTAATTGCTTGATTAAAAGCCCCTTATTACATATCACACTTTTAAGTTTTAATTTTAACTAATCAAACCAAAAATCCAAAAACCTCTCTCATTTTCGCTCATTCATATAGTCATTTTGGCTCCTCCTCCACTAAAAGTGTCGAAATTGGTGCTCAAACAGTCGAGCAGGACTTGAAAGTTGCTGAGCTGGGGGTTTTTAAACATGGATAATACGATCGGGTCCTAAATTTCAACTGGCAATCATCAAGCAACGAGATAATGATCATTTGTGGAGATTGCACTCTAAATCATGAGAATTTGGTCATAGATTTCAATGACTGCCAATCATTTTATAAGTTGGACAGTAAAAACTACTAATAGTTACCAAGATAAGAATTTAGTCAACAAATTTGAGAATTCTGCTATTTAATCTAGCAATACTGGTTTAAATTCTCAAAATCAACAAATACTTGCTATAAGTGTTAAAATACATACGGAATGTAAAGTTGGTTAAAATTAATATAAATAAATTTAAATTTGATTAATTTCTACAATTTCCTATTTTTATCTATTTTAGCAATATTAAGAGATGGGGGTGGATCCGATGAATAAATGCGATTAATCATGTCTTGCAGAGTCATCTAATTGTCTTGAGCTGTCGTCATTAGCCAGAGCATAAACTTAAAAATAATAAATGATAGTAAAAATGTATCACATTGCCTGGTTTATCTCTATGAATCATCCAGGTTTTTGCCCTTCCTAGACTTCTTAGATTTACTGGCATCCTTTTCATTGTACTTTCCACCCTTCCTTTGTTCCTTTTTAGAGTGTTAACCTTTCTTCTATTTTGGGTTTTCCTCATCTTCATTGATCTACCCCAATTTCAATCTCGCTGGCGACTGGTCTTAATCTGGTCCATTTCCATCTTCCCCTTCAATCTTGTTAATATCTTGGAAGTCAGACTGCACATTGTTGTCTTTTTCCCCCTTAACCCCTTACTTGCTCTTCTTGAAGCAGATGTATTTGGAGAGGTATTTCTGAACTTTAGCATAGTAATTGCTGAAAGTGAGCTTGATCCAGGAGAACCAAAACAACAAATTTATTAAGAGAATTAAGACGAAGAGCAAAACTGAGACACCGAAGGGCAATTCATCACTGATAAAGAACAAACCACCGTAGAATGTTGCAAACTAAAATAATATAATAAATTAGATGATTATACTTACAGCTGCTATGTTGGCTTTGAATTCTAGGTCATTGATCTCTGGGGTGGCATATGGCTGAACTTTTTGCAGGAACTCGATGTAAATGATCATTAATGCATGAATAAAACTAAGTCATATAAAATAAAATAAAAATATGAATTGAATGAAAATAATAATTAAAAATAATAGCCATCATAAATATATCTAAAAGTAAGATTCAATATGGATTTCAAATAAAAGATTTAATTATGAATTTTTATAGGGTAATCTAAGGTTTGAAATTGAAAATAAACTTGTTTGATAGTAAAATAAAAATTACTATTTCTTTCACATAATCTTTATTACTAGACTTTAACTTTTTTTCTATTAGATAATATGTATTTCTGTTAAATTTATAAAATATGATATTAAAATGATAAAAAATATATGATTTATAATTCATTACTTTTCACAAATAAAATATATTTCTCCAATAACATGAAGCCAATAAGTGCCTAGATAATATCATTAATATAAATTTGATAATTTTTACTCTATATAGTGGCTTGAATGTAGTAAAGAACACATTAATGCTGATGAGTAATACTTTCCTGAAATGCAGTAATATCTCCCAATAAAAGGCGTTATGATTCAGACCCACATACAAGAACCCGTATCGCTGCAGATTGTTAGTGTCATTTAATTGATTTCTTCTAAGAATCAGTATGACAAGTGCTATAAGTGGTAATCCCAAGACCCATATTATGATAATGGGGATGCCGAAAGAATTGGCGTAGTAGGAGTGCTAATCTTACCAACATTGAATGTTCATGTCCAAAGCTAGGAAAGTATCTCCATCGTTAAAGATCTCAACGCAGTTAAAGATTGCGAAGGTTATTGAGGTTATGGGGGGTAAAGAAATAAAGATTACTATGATTATTGAAGTGATTAGGTTTGTTACGACCTTGGTATTCCTTCTAATAAGTTTCCATATTCAAAAGTAAGTAAAAATAATCATATGATTGAAGATGCATAGATAAATATTGAATTTAGCAATATAAGCCAGAACAATAAAGCAGCACTAATAGCAATAATGGGGAAGATACAAGCAATAACCATCTTAATAAAAACAGGATGAATAGAAATGCCATTATCTCTCACGAAACAGTCAACTGATAATATTATCTCACTACTCTTTGCAATAAATGAAATACTTTCCAAAAATTTCTTCAGGTTGTCGTCCCAACTCAAATCATAAGATTGTGCCAGAGTAAGAATTTAGAAATAATTTGTCAAAATACGCATGTAGACAGTTGTCATTTTTTGCTTGCCGGCAGTTCGAATGTTAATAAAGATCAAAATAAAAAAGTAGACCGCTACCAGAATACTAACTCCTGTCAAACGCCAAGAATTTTGAGAGTAGGAAATACATTCAGAGCAGTCATTGGCTTGCTCTCTTGAGTACCAATTGTCTTCTTCTTTAAATAAGAAATAATTAATGTAAAATTAAGACTTTGACACAAGATTGACATAAGTTGCCTCCATAACCCTTAGCACACTTAACCTCATAACCACTCAAGCAAGCATCAGGATTATAGCATGCAAATATTTCTGTTGAATTTACAGTTTTTCTCCAATAGCCTTAATCAGTGATAATCCTGAAACCCTCCTGACAAACAGCGTTTTCAGGGCACTCACTGCACTAAGTTTAATTTTCAGCAAGGGTATAGAAACCATCAGAGCAAATGATGCATTTATTGTCAGAAGATTAGTATTCTCCACGAGTGCAAAGACGTAAAAAGGCTTTCAAGTACACTTTTTATTGAGCGAATCCTGGGAATGCCTTTGTTATTTTATCTGATATGATTGAGTCTGAGGTATACTTTAAAATAAAACTGGGGCAATTTTAAATTATATAATTATCGTTAATCTTAAGAAGGATATCTCTTCCTGGTGGTCCTATAATGATCACATCATCAAAAGTGAACTCTCCAGAGACAGCTTTCACTGATTTGGATTTCATAACTTGGACATCTGAAGCTACTGAACTCATCACAGCTACACTGGTGTTATCTGTATTCAGAATTCTTCCATTCTCATCTTGAATTATCAGAGAAATGTTTGAAGTCATCAAGCTACCATTAAATCCTATAATTGTTTATTTTTACCAGATACTAGTGGTGTGTCAATCTAGAAGACGATACCATCAGTAACCCCAAGAGCAGCTGTAGCAGTGGCATTAAGCATAGATAATCTGCGTCTACTGGCAGTTGAGGTAGCACTCTGAATGATCATTTAAACCGGGTAAGAACCCATATCATTACCATATTGCGCATGATTATTGCTAAATGTAACATTATTAGTGGTATTTGGCTTGTAGAAGGTGTATTTTATTGCTCCACCGTTGATCATTGCTGAGTTGTTCTTGAAATAGGTGTTGGATATGTTGTAAATGCAGGGGGTTAGGACTGAGTCTTCACAGTCAACAAAGAGAGCACCTGCGTCACCAGTTAAGGCTGTGTTGTTTTCGAAAAGGGAAGCATTATTGTTGATTTGTATTTAAATAGAAATTTATAAAAAACATAGTGAATATTATAAAATATTTTAAATTAAATTAAATTACTCGATATTATTCTTAACTATTTTTTAAAAAGAATTATTTTTATTAAAATTATTATTGTACAATTATTAAAAGAAAGAAATATAAACAATATTTTAATTTGTTTTCCGTTTAATAATAATGAAAACATCAGTATTCATGGCATAAATAGTACCTGCTTAAACTGTGGCAGAATTGTTAATAAACCTGCTATTATTGATATTTAAGTATGCTTTATCAGCAGAAGCAGGGTCATTCTCTATGTAGACCACTGGACTGGAGAAGTTTGTAAATATCCCTGTGACATTCAAATTAAAAAGTGTCAAATTCACAGCATTTGCATCGAAAACTATGGAGTTTACCATGAATTCTCTTTCATCAGGTAGCCATGTCATCTTCCCGTTTTTCACATCGATATAGGTGAAGTTGTAATTGTAACCGCTCTCAAGGGAAAACAGAGTCTTATCGAATCCATCATAAGAAGTGTTAATAGCTAGAAGAGTGTCTTCTTGGAAATTAATAATGGGTGAGAAATACGATGAGCTCAGTTAAAATACAGCAAAATAATGAAAATAAAGTAATCTAAGCAATCAAATAAGTTATAATACTTTCGGTTTACTTGAAGGTAGTGTTTTAAATGAGAACATCAGAAGTGTCAACTTGGATCATTGAGTTTTCTCTCCAGTCATTTTTTACATTTTTCACTCTGGTATCTTTCTCTATTATAAGTTAAGACCCCGATACATAGAGCAGTGATCCAACGATATTTTCAAAGTTACACATAGTTGCTCTTAGGAAAGATTATATACTATTAATAATTTCTGTTTAATGTATAATCTTTTTTAAGATTTGTTAACGATAGATATTTTGTAGAAATTCACATCTGTTTTCTTTGTGTGATTCACATCCTTTATAGTGACATTCATAATTTGTTAATTTGAATTTTTATCAAATTTTAATAATAAATTTTATTTATTGTTAAGCTCAATCTATGAGGATACAGCTTAAATCATTTTACCAGTAGCTGATAAATCAGAAATTGAAGTATTAGTCAAACTTACAGTTGACTCAGTGGATGCAGACAAGAAGAAATCGTTGTTGTGAATGTTTGTATTGAAAATATAATATAATTTAATATATCTATAATTGTATTGGTGAAATTTATCTTTGCTTTAATTGCATAAACTGAAGAGTCTGCGTTTTCCTAGATAGTTCTTAAGACTTTGTCCTCCATTAACATCATAGCATCTATAAATGTCTTCTATATATGCTTGTAGGTATCATATTATATATAATCATCAATTATAAATATTAACAACAATTATTTATTTTTATATCATTAAGAGACATGAAGAGGTTCTTGTCAATAATCGGATTGACTTGATCATTCTGAGTGATGTCAATGCTTTCAATTTAACTTTCAAGTTAAGTGTTGATTAAGAAAAGGAAGCAAGTATTAAGTGCGGAATTATTGTACACTTTAGTATGATTATTTATTAAAATTCTGCCGTCATTATTTACATAGGCTACTCCACCTGTTACTGCGAAGTTCTCCACGATTGTGCAGTTCTAGACTAAAAAAAATAATAAAATAATATAAACTATACGGTACTAATAATTTTATGACTTCAACTTCTGAGGAGTACTGAATATAGAAAGCACCGCCTTAATAGGCATAGTTCCTGGCAATAGTGCAATTCTTAAAGTAAGCAGAAACTCTTTGATAATCGGCGAACACTATGGATCCACGTCCAATAGAATAATTCTCTTTGAATTCAGAGTTAGTAGTGAAGAGCTTTGAATTTGTTGTGAGTTGAATCAGGGCATCTGCCTTGGCGAAATTGTTTAGGAATACTGTGTTGTTGAGGTAAAAGTTCAGGGGGTTAGTGTTGTCTGAACTGGCTGGCTCTAACGAAGCGAATTAACCTGAGTTATACACAATCATTGAATTGTTTATTAGCATTTAATAATACTATAATCAAAATCAATATTTATATTAACTTTGCTATTAAGTTAGCATATTTTTTATAAAGGTATATAAAATTTACAATTAATTATAGATTATTCTTATATTTTACTCTTTTAATATAAATATGATTTCTTTTATTCCATAAAAAATTAATGTCTATATATAATATCTATTTTCATTATGATCATAAATAAATGAATCTTTATATTCTAAATATCTATTATAAGTATAATTCTTAATTGGATTTTATATATATATAAACAAATAGATTTTAAAATAATTCATGCATAGATATTTTAGTTTTATTCTCTAACAATTCATCTTCAAACTGTAGATGGTACCTAGCTCCAAGTTATTGCCCAATATATTAACTCTATCCAGTGATACATCAAACTGTTTATAGTTGATTTCTCCAAATTCAATCAATGAGTCTTTGCTGGATAAAGTGTTATTATTTAATGTGCAGTTGTTTATCATAAATTTATAGATATTCGACTGGGTGGAGTCGACTGAGACTTGTGACACAGATAAAAATGAGCTCTAAGAATTACTAAAAGTTATGTTCTTAAGTTCGTGAGAACTACCAGCTGCCTAAGAAAGCGTAAGTGTCGGTAGTGAAATAGCGAATCTGGATTTATCACTTTGCTTCATAAAATTGCTAAAATGCAAGTTTTAAATCAGAGCTTTGTTGATCTGATTGAACACGAAGAAGTCTTAATTGTACAGCTTATTATTGCTTTAAGCAGCGTTTTTAAAGTCAAGATAGGCAGCTGACTCTATTTCGATAGCTTTACCATACATAAAAGTGGAATCTTGAACTTAGAAGTTATCGATTGAAGCCATTAAGTTGGCTGTTGATATTCTTAAGATAGCTGAAGTTTCAGTGATTGAGCCAGTGTTAAAGTTGTTTCTAACCTTGAAATCCTTAACCATTATGGCATTTGCAGCACCGATAGTAAATAAAAGAATAGAATTATATTTATAGTATAGAGGTCATCAAGAGTGTTGTTTATCACTGTTTCATTTGAAATTGAGATGTTTGAAGCTGACGAAAAAAAGAAAAAAACCTTCTAATCCTTAATGAAATAATTGATTTTATAAAATTATTATCCTTTAGCACCGTCACATTCTTGTAATAATTATTGGCGACTGTTACCTAACTGGGGTTCTAGATTTGCATGGCAATAAATTCAGTATTGACTATAAAAATGTAAAAAATAAAACTAGTAACTTAC
>ARYC01021351.1:0-19766 GCA_000711775.1 Oxytricha trifallax
ATCAAAGGCGTTATGATTCAGACCCACATACAAGAACCCGTATCGCTGCAGATTGTTAGTGTCATTTAATTGATTTCTTCTAAGAATCAGTATGACAAGTGCTATAAGTGGTAATCCCAAGACCCATATTATGATAATGGGGATGCCGAAAGAATTGGCGTAGTAGGAGTGCTAATCTTACCAACATTGAATGTTCATGTCCAAAGCTAGGAAAGTATCTCCATCGTTAAAGATCTCAACGCAGTTAAAGATTGCGAAGGTTATTGAGGTTATGGGGGGTAAAGAAATAAAGATTACTATGATTATTGAAGTGATTAGGTTTGTTACGACCTTGGTATTCCTTCTAATAAGTTTCCATATTCAAAAGTAAGTAAAAATAATCATATGATTGAAGATGCATAGATAAATATTGAATTTAGCAATATAAGCCAGAACAATAAAGCAGCACTAATAGCAATAATGGGGAAGATACAAGCAATAACCATCTTAATAAAAACAGGATGAATAGAAATGCCATTATCTCTCACGAAACAGTCAACTGATAATATTATCTCACTACTCTTTGCAATAAATGAAATACTTTCCAAAAATTTCTTCAGGTTGTCGTCCCAACTCAAATCATAAGATTGTGCCAGAGTAAGAATTTAGAAATAATTTGTCAAAATACGCATGTAGACAGTTGTCATTTTTTGCTTGCCGGCAGTTCGAATGTTAATAAAGATCAAAATAAAAAAGTAGACCGCTACCAGAATACTAACTCCTGTCAAACGCCAAGAATTTTGAGAGTAGGAAATACATTCAGAGCAGTCATTGGCTTGCTCTCTTGAGTACCAATTGTCTTCTTCTTTAAATAAGAAATAATTAATGTAAAATTAAGACTTTGACACAAGATTGACATAAGTTGCCTCCATAACCCTTAGCACACTTAACCTCATAACCACTCAAGCAAGCATCAGGATTATAGCATGCAAATATTTCTGTTGAATTTACAGTTTTTCTCCAATAGCCTTAATCAGTGATAATCCTGAAACCCTCCTGACAAACAGCGTTTTCAGGGCACTCACTGCACTAAGTTTAATTTTCAGCAAGGGTATAGAAACCATCAGAGCAAATGATGCATTTATTGTCAGAAGATTAGTATTCTCCACGAGTGCAAAGACGTAAAAAGGCTTTCAAGTACACTTTTTATTGAGCGAATCCTGGGAATGCCTTTGTTATTTTATCTGATATGATTGAGTCTGAGGTATACTTTAAAATAAAACTGGGGCAATTTTAAATTATATAATTATCGTTAATCTTAAGAAGGATATCTCTTCCTGGTGGTCCTATAATGATCACATCATCAAAAGTGAACTCTCCAGAGACAGCTTTCACTGATTTGGATTTCATAACTTGGACATCTGAAGCTACTGAACTCATCACAGCTACACTGGTGTTATCTGTATTCAGAATTCTTCCATTCTCATCTTGAATTATCAGAGAAATGTTTGAAGTCATCAAGCTACCATTAAATCCTATAATTGTTTATTTTTACCAGATACTAGTGGTGTGTCAATCTAGAAGACGATACCATCAGTAACCCCAAGAGCAGCTGTAGCAGTGGCATTAAGCATAGATAATCTGCGTCTACTGGCAGTTGAGGTAGCACTCTGAATGATCATTTAAACCGGGTAAGAACCCATATCATTACCATATTGCGCATGATTATTGCTAAATGTAACATTATTAGTGGTATTTGGCTTGTAGAAGGTGTATTTTATTGCTCCACCGTTGATCATTGCTGAGTTGTTCTTGAAATAGGTGTTGGATATGTTGTAAATGCAGGGGGTTAGGACTGAGTCTTCACAGTCAACAAAGAGAGCACCTGCGTCACCAGTTAAGGCTGTGTTGTTTTCGAAAAGGGAAGCATTATTGTTGATTTGTATTTAAATAGAAATTTATAAAAAACATAGTGAATATTATAAAATATTTTAAATTAAATTAAATTACTCGATATTATTCTTAACTATTTTTTAAAAAGAATTATTTTTATTAAAATTATTATTGTACAATTATTAAAAGAAAGAAATATAAACAATATTTTAATTTGTTTTCCGTTTAATAATAATGAAAACATCAGTATTCATGGCATAAATAGTACCTGCTTAAACTGTGGCAGAATTGTTAATAAACCTGCTATTATTGATATTTAAGTATGCTTTATCAGCAGAAGCAGGGTCATTCTCTATGTAGACCACTGGACTGGAGAAGTTTGTAAATATCCCTGTGACATTCAAATTAAAAAGTGTCAAATTCACAGCATTTGCATCGAAAACTATGGAGTTTACCATGAATTCTCTTTCATCAGGTAGCCATGTCATCTTCCCGTTTTTCACATCGATATAGGTGAAGTTGTAATTGTAACCGCTCTCAAGGGAAAACAGAGTCTTATCGAATCCATCATAAGAAGTGTTAATAGCTAGAAGAGTGTCTTCTTGGAAATTAATAATGGGTGAGAAATACGATGAGCTCAGTTAAAATACAGCAAAATAATGAAAATAAAGTAATCTAAGCAATCAAATAAGTTATAATACTTTCGGTTTACTTGAAGGTAGTGTTTTAAATGAGAACATCAGAAGTGTCAACTTGGATCATTGAGTTTTCTCTCCAGTCATTTTTTACATTTTTCACTCTGGTATCTTTCTCTATTATAAGTTAAGACCCCGATACATAGAGCAGTGATCCAACGATATTTTCAAAGTTACACATAGTTGCTCTTAGGAAAGATTATATACTATTAATAATTTCTGTTTAATGTATAATCTTTTTTAAGATTTGTTAACGATAGATATTTTGTAGAAATTCACATCTGTTTTCTTTGTGTGATTCACATCCTTTATAGTGACATTCATAATTTGTTAATTTGAATTTTTATCAAATTTTAATAATAAATTTTATTTATTGTTAAGCTCAATCTATGAGGATACAGCTTAAATCATTTTACCAGTAGCTGATAAATCAGAAATTGAAGTATTAGTCAAACTTACAGTTGACTCAGTGGATGCAGACAAGAAGAAATCGTTGTTGTGAATGTTTGTATTGAAAATATAATATAATTTAATATATCTATAATTGTATTGGTGAAATTTATCTTTGCTTTAATTGCATAAACTGAAGAGTCTGCGTTTTCCTAGATAGTTCTTAAGACTTTGTCCTCCATTAACATCATAGCATCTATAAATGTCTTCTATATATGCTTGTAGGTATCATATTATATATAATCATCAATTATAAATATTAACAACAATTATTTATTTTTATATCATTAAGAGACATGAAGAGGTTCTTGTCAATAATCGGATTGACTTGATCATTCTGAGTGATGTCAATGCTTTCAATTTAACTTTCAAGTTAAGTGTTGATTAAGAAAAGGAAGCAAGTATTAAGTGCGGAATTATTGTACACTTTAGTATGATTATTTATTAAAATTCTGCCGTCATTATTTACATAGGCTACTCCACCTGTTACTGCGAAGTTCTCCACGATTGTGCAGTTCTAGACTAAAAAAAATAATAAAATAATATAAACTATACGGTACTAATAATTTTATGACTTCAACTTCTGAGGAGTACTGAATATAGAAAGCACCGCCTTAATAGGCATAGTTCCTGGCAATAGTGCAATTCTTAAAGTAAGCAGAAACTCTTTGATAATCGGCGAACACTATGGATCCACGTCCAATAGAATAATTCTCTTTGAATTCAGAGTTAGTAGTGAAGAGCTTTGAATTTGTTGTGAGTTGAATCAGGGCATCTGCCTTGGCGAAATTGTTTAGGAATACTGTGTTGTTGAGGTAAAAGTTCAGGGGGTTAGTGTTGTCTGAACTGGCTGGCTCTAACGAAGCGAATTAACCTGAGTTATACACAATCATTGAATTGTTTATTAGCATTTAATAATACTATAATCAAAATCAATATTTATATTAACTTTGCTATTAAGTTAGCATATTTTTTATAAAGGTAATAAAATTTACAATTAATTATAGATTATTCTTATATTTTACTCTTTTAATATAAATATGATTTCTTTTATTCCATAAAAAATTAATGTCTATATATAATATCTATTTTCATTATGATCATAAATAAATGAATCTTTATATTCTAAATATCTATTATAAGTATAATTCTTAATTGGATTTTATATATATATAAACAAATAGATTTTAAAATAATTCATGCATAGATATTTTAGTTTTATTCTCTAACAATTCATCTTCAAACTGTAGATGGTACCTAGCTCCAAGTTATTGCCCAATATATTAACTCTATCCAGTGATACATCAAACTGTTTATAGTTGATTTCTCCAAATTCAATCAATGAGTCTTTGCTGGATAAAGTGTTATTATTTAATGTGCAGTTGTTTATCATAAATTTATAGATATTCGACTGGGTGGAGTCGACTGAGACTTGTGACACAGATAAAAATGAGCTCTAAGAATTACTAAAAGTTATGTTCTTAAGTTCGTGAGAACTACCAGCTGCCTAAGAAAGCGTAAGTGTCGGTAGTGAAATAGCGAATCTGGATTTATCACTTTGCTTCATAAAATTGCTAAAATGCAAGTTTTAAATCAGAGCTTTGTTGATCTGATTGAACACGAAGAAGTCTTAATTGTACAGCTTATTATTGCTTTAAGCAGCGTTTTTAAAGTCAAGATAGGCAGCTGACTCTATTTCGATAGCTTTACCATACATAAAAGTGGAATCTTGAACTTAGAAGTTATCGATTGAAGCCATTAAGTTGGCTGTTGATATTCTTAAGATAGCTGAAGTTTCAGTGATTGAGCCAGTGTTAAAGTTGTTTCTAACCTTGAAATCCTTAACCATTATGGCATTTGCAGCACCGATAGTAAATAAAAGAATAGAATTATATTTATAGTATAGAGGTCATCAAGAGTGTTGTTTATCACTGTTTCATTTGAAATTGAGATGTTTGAAGCTGACGAAAAAAAGAAAAAAACCTTCTAATCCTTAATGAAATAATTGATTTTATAAAATTATTATCCTTTAGCACCGTCACATTCTTGTAATAATTATTGGCGACTGTACCTAACTGGGGTTCTAGATTTGCATGGCAATAAATTCAGTATTGACTATAAAAATGTAAAAAATAAAACTAGTAACTTACTATAACTATTAATGTACTCATTATTTTGATACGAGAATATCTTTGTTCCATTAAATTCATTCATGTAGTTCACTGCGAAGATCAAATTGCTTTGATATAAATTGAGGAATTTATTCGAGTCCAGAAACACTTTTTGAGTTCTATGTGGTGGATCGCAGAGTGACTGTGGATGAATATCTAAGAATGGTCTAGTCTCCATGTCCAGGTAGGTGCAAGAATCAAAGGTATTGTTTCTCATGATGAAATCGTCCATGGAGGCATAGAAAATGAAGTTATATAGAGCTTGCTGATGTTTGTCAGTGAACAGATTATTCTCTAAGATTAAATAGGCTTTCACATATTCAGCGTTTTAAGAATAACAGTCCCATCTGAAGTCATTCCAAATTCCGTACTCGTAGTTTTATTAAAGTTACTTAAAATATAAATAGTTTGTCAAATTGAAGTGAGAGTTGGATATACGGGTAGAGATAGGGAAATAGCATTCCATAAGGGAGCCATCCAAATCCAAATAGCTGTTTTCCCAAACTACAGTCTAATTGATGGCATCAAAAGAAAAAACTAGAGGATTAGACCAGGCATCACCAAACATAATTGACTGAAAATCTATGTCTTAGATATAGAGTGAGCCACGGAAAACATTAAACTTTAGGAAAAACTTGGTTGCTTCAGAAGTGTCCATGTCCCCTCTACTCACTCTAGTTGTGAAATCGTAGTAAGTTTCGGCAATTGAAACTAGAGAAGAGTCTGGCCACTGATATTCATGATCATAAACAAATAAAAATAACAAGCTTATTTTGATCTGTAATGTAGACATATGGCTTAGCGAGAGATTGATCTCCATAAGTAGTTAACTTGTACATCTGATAAGTAATTAAAAATAATTACTGAATGTTAAGAATGATTAAAGGCATAATACCATAGTACATCTTCATCGAAGTGCCTCTTTTATGGTAAACTGTGTAGTAGGTTTCCCTTTCATACATAAAGTTGAATATCTCCTTTACAGGTGGATCCATATTCTTGAAAGGATATTCGAATGTTCCAAGCTCAATCAAAACATTTATTTAATAGTTTTAATATTTCATTGTTGATTATATCTACTTACTATAGTTCAATAACTGAAAGTACAAAAATATTAAATTGAAATCATTTTGTAGTATATATATTGATTAAAGGTTTATGTAATGTGTGAGGTAGAATTAGGATCTACATATTATTTAATAAATATGAAGCTGTCTTTGCTTATGAAATATTATTTACAACTTTTCAATAGTATTCATACTGATAGTTTGTATTGTTTACAAAGGGCCGACAGTATCTAATAGCATTTCCTGTCTATCCTTGGACTTTAGTTGATGAAATTGCCTTAGACATAGCAGGGCAAGATTAAACGCAAGTATAGGTTTTGATGTCAAGGTAGTATCCATTTTAACACATAGCACAATTAAAAGCTAAATAATATTTTAATTTTTTTTTAAAAACACTAAATGGATCTAATTAAACAATTCTTGTATCAAGTTCTTATGTAAGGGAAAACTATGATTTGGATTTTTCAATATTTTAGGTTTAAATGTTGGCTTAAAATAAAATAATTATGTGTAATCAGACTTGATCCTACTTGATTGCATACTTTACAGTTTAAATCTGAGCAAGTATTACAACTAGTGTTTGTCAAATGAGCCCCAGTTTGACATTAAAAGCTACATTAACCGTTTGTTAAAGTTTAGAAACTATTAGGGCACGTCTTATATGTCTAGCATTTATACTCATTGTTGCAAGTCTGACACTTACTCAAGCATTCTTAATTAAAGAATTTAGCAATAAATTAGAACTTACATCTACATCTAGGGGTGCCTAAAGAATAGTAATACCATTGTGAGGGGCATTCACAAAGTCCTGAGATTTAACTTACTGTCATTGATGTAGCCAGACAGGTTGAGCATTAGTTCTCAGAAGTACAAGTGGCACAGCCAGTTGGGCAAGCTTTAGAAAAAAATGAGTTTAAAAAAATTATAACTTACATGCACAAGTCATTAGAACTGTATCGTAATATAGGGAGCTTGAACAGGTTGGCAAAGTAGCTGCATTCAAGCAATTCGTGTTATTGTATATTAAAACTATTAAAATATTATTGAATAGTTACAACTAGAACATTATATTTTGACTATAATCAAATCCATAACTTTAGTATCAACATTCATGATAGAATAGAGGTCATAATTAGTGAAAGTATTTCCTGAGAACTAACAGGAATTTAAATTCAAATTATACTCTAATGAATCCGACTACGAAAATCTTGTCGCTCCATCAATCTTAAAGAGCTTAATTTATGAATTTTTCATTGTTGTAGTTTGAATTGTATAAGAAGAGTAAGATTAAACTATATTCAAAGAACTAACGCTAAATATGCTGTTGGTCTCTATATTTATAAAATTAAGAAATTAATGTTGATTTTTACATTAAGCTGAAGTTACAACCTTGTCTATATAGGTACTTGTCATTAAGAATTTCTAAGGGCTTTTAATCGTCACTAAATCAGAACCTAAAAGTGTAATATCTGTGAAGTTCGCAGTATCTATCTTGAGATCTTTCACAGTATCTATAAAAAGTACAGAGTTTTCAGGAAACTTTGAACTTATTACTTTTAAGTTAGTAATGTAAGCTTAATTTTATACATTTTTAAGCGTTAAGAACCCACTTGTCAAATCCACTGCTTCTTTGTTGTTTGTTACGTTGTTTAAGCTTAAGAGAGTACTAATTTGGAAATTTGTGGGCATGTTTATCATTGCAAAATTATTCATTTTTGAGTTTGTGATACTATTGCTCGTCATCAGCATACTGGACTTATTCAAATTAAATGAGAACAAATTTGTGGAAAGGATCAAGTTATCAAAAGTATTGTCTTGTATACTGAAACTTTAAGGTGATTCCACTGATTAATCGAATGTCATAAACTCTTAATTAACTATAGACAAATTATATGACATTCTTTTATAGGTACTTACGACTAAGAGCTGAGAACAGATTGTTTTGCAAAGTGAAGGTCAGTTGATTGTTTGAATTAGACATGTAATCGTAGTCGAAAGTCCATTTCATATTTGTGTTATTATAAAATAAATGAATAAATGACTAATGACTTGAATCCTTCAATCGCTCTATTTTAATTTATCAATAATAAACTTTGAACTTTAGAACAAGATATCTTGTGTAGAAGTAAGTGCACTGATACAAGAATAGTCTTAAAAAGCAGCTATGTGCTAATATTTCATGTCTTTAAACGTTACATTTATGAATGAAATGTCATAGAGAGACTTTACATCAATTAATTTCATTCCAGATGATAATAAAAACTATTAATTCAATGTATGTTATAAATTTATGATGAAGTGGTAAACTCACCATCCTGGAAAACACTATTTTGAATTACTAAGTCTCCCAACAAATCTTATGTTGAACAACCACTGTGATCTGAATTTGAATAATTTAGAGAACATTAATCCTTCAAACTTATTTAGGATTTAAAAGCTAAATGTTTAAATAAATGCACCATATAATAATCAATACTAATGAGAGTATTAGTCTTTGCAACATTGAAGACACAGTTGTCGAATGTGATCTTTAATTTCTTGTTTGTTTATAGAAAGTTTCCACTTATGTCGAATGTGCAGTTTGTGAACTTGACTTCAAGTCCACTCGTGTAAGTGGCTTCATCGACAGTAATCATGTACTATGAATTCGAAAGAGCCCCATCAGCCAACACGAAATTAGTATCAGTCACAATCAGTGAACTCCCGCTGATTACGATTGGGGAAGTTAGAGTAGAAGTGGCCAAATTTCTCAAGGTTTACTTCTAAGTACTATAATCTTTTTCAATGTTTACAGTCAGTCTTGAACTTTCATGATCAATATCTATAATTAAAATCATTAATTTTCCTAATTTATCAACTTTTTTCTTCAAATATTCATCCATATTTTTACGAAATTCATTTTTACTTACCAGCGCAGAGATTTAGTTTCAAGTCAAATACTTATTTTTCAAGGCATTAGCATGCACCAATGAGTTAATTTGCTTCTGTTTATGTAAATATCATTCTGCTATCTTTGCAGCTCAAGCATTCATCGCTTTTCAATCCCACACAGGATCCACACATGATATCACAATCTATAATTTCGACATTTTTAAACGTTTTAAGGTATAATTTTATAATTCATTAAGAATTTATTGAGTTTTATAAAAGATGGATACCTCAGCATTATTAAGCGTTTTCATCGAAATACTGAGTAGATTTACATTCTTGTGATGGATTTTCTTTTTTTGTTTAGTATGCTAGTTAAAACCTAAATATAATAGGTAAAAAAAGTATGTTTGTTACAACAGAGCTAGTATAAGTACAATTTTCATCTCTATTTTTTATATATTATTATTGCTAGAGTATAACTTTAAAAATAACTAAAAAAAAGACTAGATAATAAAAAGATATTCTAAAGTTTATTGAGAAAAAAATATTCATTTTTACAATAGAATATAATTTATTCTAATTAATTGAATTTTGAAAATTCAATCAAACCTAAAACTTAATTGCTATAAATCACATTTATCAATGTTTCTAATATTAGACAATCTTGCAATAAATATTTGATTACATATATGAATTAAGAATATATAAACTAGTTAAAATCCTTTGGTTATTTATCCAAACTTTGATGAATTTATGGCTAAATATGAATTAATTAAATAATTACAATCATTATTTTATCTCTTTTAAACTATCGTCAAATGAATTCATTCTATGAGATTAAAAATAGATAATAATAGTAAAATAATTAAATTTGTTAGTTTTTTTTCATTATTTAGCTACTCCCCCTTTCTAAGCAAAAGTAGCCTTTCCACTCTTAACTCCCACCCCATAGAACGCCATGTCATCGTTAACTCTATCCTAATTTTAAGGTATTTTACTGGGCACCTGCATCTTTGGGTTTTTCAAGCCGATCTAATTATTTTGTTGCTGAGTTTACTTGACGCTTCCCATTGAACCGTTGTGTTGGTTTTATTGGGAGTTGTTTATTCCTTGATTGTTGCCGGAGCCCATCCACAAATCAAATATTAAAACAACTTATATGTTTATACTTAAAAAATGATGGAATTTAACTTATTATTTTAAATCAGCACCTCCTCCATTGTTACGGTTAGGATTACTGTTAGTATTAGTATAGGCATCAAACCCAGCATCACTGGGTGCATTGTTATTATTGGAATTTCTCTGGGGTGGCAGCTCATTTTAATACCAAAAAGCATCCTCCTCATCAAACTAAGGCTACTAGTTTTGCTAGCCCCCTCTTTGTTTTGCAATTGACTTGTTATAAACTGAAACTGCTCCATGAGGACCGCCTCCCATCTCACTTAAGTCATCTCTGGTTTCGATTGTCTCTTCAAATCCCATCCCATTTCTTCTTGTACCATCGTTCTAAGAAAAACTTTAATACAAATTCGGTAAGGTTAATTATATAACAAGCAATTATTCTCAATTTCTACTTAAACTTACCAAGTTTTACTATTACTTCTTCTGTCTCCTAGGTTTACCATCAGCCAGCTCATTATTTTCCTCCTCAAGTTCGACCACTCTAGACTTCAACTCCTCATTTTCTCTCTTCATCTCCTTCATTTTAATTTCTAGTTCATGTATATAGGCGTTTTTCTTGGATAAAACTTGCTTTAAATTTTCCGCTTCCAACTCTGCTTTGTAACGCTTCTCTGATATTCTCAGCAGTGCAAATTCAACCTCTGATTTCACCTTCTATAGTCATAAAACTCGGTTATAAATTTGATTCAATGATAAGTGGATGATGTTTTTGTACAATTTTATAGTTATAAAGGAGTGTTGATGTAGCTTAAATTGCATATATATTTATAAAATTACTCTCGAGTTTTATTAAGGAGTATGAGAATTGATAAGTACAATTAGTTGAAAATGTTAAACTTACAGTATTAAAAACTTCAGGATCTTTCTCTCTAAATTTATCGTATTCTATACCTAAATTGCTAATTTCTTAGTCATATTTCTGTATTTTTGCTTTGTCTTTTTGAGCATTGATTATAGTGTTAGCTTGATTTGTGTTTATTCTTTACTATATTCAGTGTTATAAATAACTTATTCAAGGAAATTTAAATTGTAATAAGCAAGGTTATAAAATTTTTCCAGAAAAAAAGCAATTGATAAAAGTCAATTAATTTTAGAATACAAAAGTATGAGCTAAACCTGAAGAATATTTAAATGAAGTATCTAATTAATTACTGCAATTATAAACTTACCTCAGCTTAGTTCATCCTATTAACCATGCCCTTGAGCATTTTCTTATCTTCTTTATGTTTCTTTCTGGATTCTTGCTGCTCTAATTCCTGCTTGACAAGCTCATCGGGAGTGAGATCTAAATAAGTATTTTCAGTTATTATTTTTATTTCTTAAAGTCATTTTGAGTATTATTTTCGTAGATAAATCAATTTTCAAATGCAATTAATCATGCAAGTAAATTGTAAATGAGTATGGAAGTTGAATAAATAAGAAACAAATTTTTATCTATATTTAAACCCAATACAATTCTAATTAATCAATTGATAATGAGTTAATTAATTCAATTAAGGAAAATTAAAAAATAATATTTGTAAAAATAGATTTTAATCGTAAAAAATTGAAAACATAGTGTATAATTTTCATATTTAAATAATTAAATTGCTTCTCTTTACTTTTTTTATTTAAAACACTAAATGATTTTACCTTCGTTATTACCTTCTATAGGTTTCACTTTTTTATCATTGTCTTCTTCTGACATTGATTTTGTTATTATTTTAAATTGATAAATAATTATTTATTTAATTTTGCCTATTTTATTTAATAAATTTATAATCTAAATTTACCTAAATATTAGACATAATAATAAATTAGGCAAGAACTATGCAGATATTAATAATATTATTAATAATAGAATAAATCATCAAAATATTATTCAATCATATATTAATAATAATAATAAAATAAATGAAATCATTGATAGGTGTTATGAACAGTGAAATCTGTAGTAAATTTCAAAATTAAAATCAAAAATCAAAAATTAGAACTGATTAAAGATAAATATTGAAGAATTAATACAGTGAAAGGATTAATTAATAATAGCAGAATAATAGAAGTTATATTAACTCATTCGATAAGCCTTAAAGTTATCTGAAATCTTTAGAATTTAAATTCAATAATTTTACTATATTTACAATACATTTGAATGTCTAACAAATTGAAAATATTAATAAATATTAATAATTTTTACAAATCAGTGCCAAAATTTAACTTGAACAAATTTGTAATAAGATCCCTTGTCTTATTGCTCTTGACTACTACTATATTTTGTCAAATTCCACAATTCTAAGATAATGAAAATAATTTAGGTGCGTAATATATAAGTGAATAAGATTAGCTTTTTCATGAGGAACATAAGTACAATTTACAGAATTTAGTGAATTATGAAGATATTTAATTTGCGAATTATACTATCGATCTAACTCTGGCTTGTGGTTTATATATTTTCATGCTAAATCATTTAGGTTGTATATATAGAGATTTTTATACTATAAATCAATGTAATATTTCAATTTTTATAAGGTAATGTAGAAATATAAACGCACTTCTTAGATCCAAAAATATCAATTTCACATGAACTTGCTCTAAAAATAAATACCTTAACTATTTTGGATTTGATAGAAGAACAAGACCCCGTTCATTTCACTTAACAAGAGTTATTAGAGATAAGCCAGTAATAACAATAAGAAGCAACTTCTTAAGGAATCACTACTGATGGAGGGGTAGTGATCTAAGATCTCCCGCTCTGTGCTATGAAAATGATTGTGCAAGTGTGCTTGAATGATAGCTATCAATAAGTTAATTAGATTATGATTGGGGTGGAGTTAGGGAACTAAGTATGTTACAGTGAAGAAGATTATAGTCACGCATAGCTTGAGAAGAGCAGGCTTTGTGTGCTCAGTGACTTTATTAATCAAATATATTCTGCATTTTGAATCATGAATCATTATATGAATGAGAACTTTTAAACATGCCACTCAAACACCTTATCACAATGCAAATTCATAGACTGTCTTCGCACTCTTGATCGAGATGATGGAGAAATGATTTCACATTATCTGTTTTCGACATGCATCCCAAGAGACATGCCATCTCGTAATGTTTAAAATGTATGCATGCATGTTGCAAAGGGCAATGATTATCTGGATTACAGCAAGATTTATATTGATGGTGAAAGGTCTAAAAATGAGTGGAGATTCAATCACATGCATTACTTTTTACTCGTCCTCATTATTATCATTCTGATATTGTTAAATAAATATATTCATATAAAATATAAATACATTGATGTTTAATTAAAATAGAAGTAGCAATAATTAATAGCTATTTTAAATATCTTTATATATTCTTTTATAAATACTGGTGCTTATCTGCAGTTTGAGTTGCTATTACCACTATATAGTTTTACGCACTCATAAAGTACCCTTTAGAGTGCCCAAATTCTGTCCTGAGTGTTTATTCCCGCACTCTCACTACAAACGCATGATTGAGCATGAAAGCTTCCTCATTGGCCAAGAACTTAACCCTTAAACTCTAATATAGTATTTTTTATTTAATAATTCAGATAAAAATAAAGCATTTAATCTCATGAGAGATCGGACTGTGTGAGTATTGTAAGCATGCATTAGTCCCAAATATCTCAAGATGACTTGAATAATCTATGTGGTGATGATAACAGATTAATAAATAAACCTATAAACCTGGGCAACGTGGGTGGTCAAGGCACTGCCAATAAATGGCAAAGTTATGCCAATTTTCACAAGAAATACTCTAAGTTCAATCTAGTGTCACTATTTTATGATATTGATTTGATCTTTTTTAGTATCACATGCTAACGACAACGATGATGAGGAAATAAAATTCCAATCAGATCAGAATCTGGAAGCCAACAGTAATTTAACTAAGAGCAAATTACTGAGATTTGGCAGTATGAGGGATGACGCCGATGAGAACGACCCCTTCAAGGAGAACCGAGTGAACGACAGCTGGAGAGTGGAAATAGATGAAATTAAGAACAGATTATATAGGGGGCCAAGCAGTCTAGACTTGGACAGAGACATTGACGATGATGAGGTAGTCGATGATTACGATGGGTACTTTGGGATTGCCAAAAGTCCTCAATAATAGGATAAATTAATCACAATGGTAAATAAGAATAATAATCAGCAATAAAATAACAACCGCAAGAAAAGGAGCAATATTGACATTTTAATGAGTAGTGATGATTAAAATCTTTGATACTATTTTATCTATTATTTCTTAACAATATATAGCTTGATTTATTAGATATTTAGTTAAAATTTATTGTCATTGTGTGTATACATATAGCAGTATTCATAGTAAGTGATGAATACTTAAAATATACAATAAATTCATATATCTTCCAAATAGCTTCTTAACCTGCTATATATTAACATCATCAAATTAAAAATTTATAATATCTTACTTAAAAATAAAGTAAATCTTAACATAAAATGGGAAACGTCGACTCAATTTTATCATTAATTTTTAATTTTCTTTAAATATTATATAAGAATTATGAATATTTACATATAACCTCTAGATGCAAACACGATAAAGGCTATCTGATGGTGCAAACTGCTTAAGCACAGTACTACCCAGGTTAACAAGTCACCGGCACAATTTTCTTAAGAACCTTTGTTCCAGTCGAAGCTCAGTACATCGAATTGGAAATTACTTTAAATTATATAATAGAAGCAATCCCAATTGAGAAATGAGACAGAATTATAATAATTTATAGAAATATAAAATATTATGATTATAATGTATTGGAGATCATGGGAAAGGAGAAGGCTTCATTCGAGACAAGAGTCAACAGAGACAACGAATGGCATGACGAGAAGCACAAGACCAAGAAGACTCTATGGCACTTCAAGCAACCCTGCTTTACTTTATTTATGAATAAATTCAAGTTAGCATTATGAAAGTATGCAGATATATTAAAGTAAAGTATAATACTTTTGCAGTGCCAATATTGGCAGCAGGTGACTATGCTATTCCATTCAGTTTCCAACTCCCAAGCAACATTCCATCCAGTGTTTTCTACAAGAACAAGCACATCCAAGGAAAGCCTAAGGCTATGGTAAAATTTAATTGATTAGAATATATACTTGCAGTGTAAATTCTTTTAGACAAGAAATTTCTTTAAATTTTAAAATGGTGAAGTACCTTATTAGAGCTGCACTTGTCGACCATCACAAACATTCTCAAATGAAATACAAGCAAGTTCTCATCGTAAGAGAATACAAATAAATTAAGAATGATAAATCGTTTTAATGTTAGGAAGTTATTATACGACCAAGCTTTCCAGACCAACCTCAAGAGCACATCAGAGAATCAAATCACCACAGGTTGCTGCGTGAATCAAGGTACCTCCAGACTAGAGGTGGAGTTTGAGAAGAATGTGTTCGAGCCAACTGAGGTATGCAGAGCTAGCGTCAATCTTGATAACTCTAGATGTAACGTTGCACTAACTAATGTTAGATTTAAATAAATCCTTTATAATTGTACAAAGAAAATTGCTATCTTTAATAAAAATAGTAATTGAGATTGGCTGTTGAGCAAACTGTTTGGATTCAAGCTCAAGGTCACACCTTCAGTTAAACTTTCACTTTGTCTGATAGAAGCGAGAGTGGAGTAGACGCCAGACATTAAGGAGTGGTTCACAAGCACCTCGAATTGCCATTGAGCACCATCAGATACGAGGTTAGCGATCAAAAGAAGAAGGGAGGTCACATGAAACCAATCTCTCAAGAAGATCTCTTCATGATGAGACAAATCCAACCAGCTTGCCATGGCCACCACGTTAGAATTGATTATCATATGACCGTCAGATGCGCTTTCTAAGGCTGTACCTGCTGTGCAGCACTTCCTCACGCTAAAATTCCACTATCTATTGTGCCAATTGTCAACCCAAGCTGCACTGGTTACTAACAACCCCAAGATTTCAACCCTCTTTTTTACTAATTATTTAATCAATCGTGCATATTTAATGCTAATTTATTAATTTTTTATAAATAAAATTCCTCATTACTATGATGCTTACAGCGCATAAGTTCACATGCAACATTGAGAACACTATTTACAGTGAATTTGGAATTTTCCTAATTCATATTATACTCAATAATGAAATATTTTGTGATTAGCTTTCTATAATTGATATAGAAGTACCAGAATTCAATCAAAACTTGATTAAGAATATATTGACTTATTTAAATATGAAAGCTGATCAGTTATAATTTCAATTAAAAATTCAATTAAATTGCAATATTTATAGCATCACTCCCTATAAAAAATTAATAGTTTTATATTCAATTTAATTTATTTTATAATACTACTAATGATGCTATTATACGATTTCAAATATCAAAATGCTTTTGATTAATTTAAGTAAATTATATAACTTTATTAGTTTGTTAGTGTTATTAGGATATTATATATTAAAATTACGCAATCATTTTTTTTAAAGGAAATGTAGCATTGGATAAACCTTAAAATGTAATTATTTGGCTTAACAAATTATATAGTTTTAAGTGTAATCTAAACATGGGCTGCAAAAATTCTAGAGACGAAAACAATAATAAAGCAGGAATAAATATTGCGGAAATATGGAAATCTAAGAACTTAGAAGAGCCTAGAACAGAGTTATTTACTAATGAATTTGAGAAAAACCTTTATAAAACTCTAAATCTTATTAGAATGGATCCTTAGTTTATCATCCCGCATGTTAAAAATGTCCGCTAACACAAGCACTATACAGGTGCTAATATATTTAAAAATAGTTCTCTATAATCCAGAATAAATAACTATAATCTATTGATTAAATATAGACATGGTTGTGCAGATGCTAAAATAGTAAAAACCCTTACCCATGCTAGAGTTGAGTGATTCCGCAATCTATGTATGCAAAGAAGTAAATCAAGAAATCTAAGATTATTCTTAAGTCACTTGCTCAACTTTGAAGAAGAGATATGTGAAGTAATTTCTACCTCATTTAATGCTGTAAACTTAAAAAAGCTTCTGCAAAGACGAACTTGGGTCATCTACAGTCGGCTGTGGATCGATTGTACCTAGTCCCAATAACAAGAAAGATAAGTCAAAGTCAATTATATTCCCAATCGGTGGATCAATTTTACAGTAAAATCATAACTTCTCACCTGCAGGCAGCTTAAAAAAGAAAGATACACTATTATTGAGAGAAAACGGACTTAATGGCTAGGCATATCAATTTTAAACTACAGCAACTGGAACTAATCATAATACTTAAAATTAAGAGTAGATTAATGGGTTAATGCATATTAATACAATGAATACTACCAATCACAACACTGAAATTATAAGTCAAATTTCTGAAGTTCATGGGGATGCTAAGCCGATTGTGAACTAGTATTATAATAATATAAAAGACTTATACTTAAAACAAAAATCAGTAGATAATTGTTTTCAAAGTTAAATTTTTAAATACTCTAGAACCAATTCACCAAGAAAAGTAGATCAATAAAATCAAAAGCTAGAAAAACTATTTTATATTTCCTTATACTTTTTAATCACGATAGCAATTATTAAATTATAATTTATAGTATACTAAAAATAAACTCCTCTAATCTTTGTCAATTTATGAATATTCTGAAATAGGATGGGAGGGAACAGCAGATGAACTTGCCATTTTTTTGCTTATAGGTGGTTGCCAATGCGCTGGCATGGAAGAAAAAATGCCTCTACTAGACGAAAAAATATCCAAAATTGGACTGTCATTCAACAGCCACAAATCATTAAAGAGTGTCTTCTAAATTCTTTATATCGGCAGTGACCTAGAAAAATAAGTAGAGATTGGCAGTGAGAAGAAATTACAAATGAGAAAGCAATCCAGTACCACTGATAACATCAATACTGATATTCCCAAGATAAAAATTCATCTAAAAATTAGCTAAAATACTCTATAAGAATTATAAAAAATTACTTTTTTATTATATTTCAAGCAATAACAGTCCATCGAAATTAACATCAAATATAATTGAAGATTGATAAGAAAAAAAATGAAGAATATAAACTATTTAAAAGCTATAATAAGCAAGAATAATATAAAATGATATTAATTATGGAATAATGCAAAGTATATATCAAATAAAGAATGTTTATGAGAGGATATAGTAGTTGAATAATAGATATAAATTGTGTTAAGGCTGAATTTTTTAAATGTAAGATGAATTATTAAATTAAAAAAAATATGAATATATAAGGTTTGAATAAGTCTTAAATATATTAAATAAGATAAATAAATAGATTTGAGAGTAAAAGTATATGGAAATAAGTCGATAATAATTTCTTGGTAGTTTAAAAGATATTCTGACTGTGTAGATTCTGTTCATGTGCGCTGAAATTAATAGTGACTACACTTCATTTCTATTTAGTTCGAGGAAAAGAATTCTAATTTCAAATGTCCCTTTAACCTTAGGCTACTCTTTTAAATAAAATCTTGATTAATAGTAATAATATATTAAATTATAATAAAATAAATTTTTATAAAAATTTAATATTTTTTGTCTGATCAACTTTTTCATTAATGAAATGTCATCAGTGATGACATTAAAAATGAATCAATTGCGTATAATTTAAAAATTTCTAAATATATTATAATTAATTAATAATACATCACATTAAGCGCCTTTTTTCGAAAGGGAAATTTTGAATTAGGAATGAGAGAGTTCGATAACAAATTAATTGAAATACAACTCGATTTAATTCAGCTCAAATGCTCTGAATTTACATTGTCATAATATCTTGTAACTTTTCAATAAATAATTTTCTAAAAATTCTATCTATTTTTAAAGTTAAATATATTTATTTTCCCTAATTTGATATAATATTTTAAAGACAAATTAAACCTTATATATTAAAAATTTTCATAAATATGAAATTAATATTAACAAAAAATATTCAACTTTATTAAAGTTTACACAAGTAATTATTTTTGTAAATTATATTGATTTACCTGAGAAATAACATATTGTTTTTAAATTCTTATATAAATTTATAATTGTTGATGTTAAATTGAAGAAAATTTTTAACATTATTATTATTAAAATAGAAAAATATATTTTTCATTTTAAATCTATGAATTGATTGCAAATTTAAAATAGAATTTCGATCAAAATATGATAATAAAAAGTTATCAATAAAAAATACTGATTTTATATAGATAAACTTATTTCAATAAAGTACTTAATATGCATAAACTTCTCAATAAAATAAAACTAATATAAAAAATCGGGAGGAAGACCAGCCCAAAAACGGTAGTTTCCTAACCCCAAAAAGTTTTCTTCCCCATAAATAAAAATATGAAATTTTATAAATTACTAAAATTTTTTTATGATCAATTATGATATAGTTATTTATAATCTAGCTTCCAATAATATTCAAAACCCGAAAACCCCTTAGTGAGGTATATAAGT
>ARYC01021352.1:0-14370 GCA_000711775.1 Oxytricha trifallax
AAATATATAATTTAACTATTTTAATTTAATGATACCTCCTTCTAAAAATTCCTTGAGAGTCCATTTTTAAATTCAATGGTTCAAATAAAGTTTTAAAATTTAAGTACATTGTACCAATTAGGTTTTAAACTAGATTTAAACTTTTCCATTATAATTTTCATTATATTGTAATTATTAACGAATTAAATTTTGGTACTAAAATAACAATTAAAATTAATAGGATCTAGTACCAGTACTTATTAAAATAAGCTATATTTAGTTCTAATTTAATAGATTTTAATAGGTAAAATGGAAATCCATTCTGAAACTTATTACAGCTATTGTAAACTTGTCCTTTTCTTACAGGATTAACTCGTTGAGAAATTTATAAAAATAATAAATACAAGATACAAGATTGATACTCATTTATATTATTTTAAAACTAAAATATTACATGATTTTAGGCATCAATCACTTGGAAGCCACTAATTTATGAATATATTTGTTTTAATTTTACAATCCTTTTTTATAGTATCAATTAAGTAAAAAAAAACTCATTTTGAAAGAAATAAAAGTGTTTTGAATTGAATTTGAAAAAATATTTTACGCTGAAAATTTCAAAAAAAGTTGATCATAAATGCCAAATTATTAAATGATTCAATTATTAAATTTAATAAAACAATCTTTAAAAGTGATAACTTATGAGGAAAAAAATAACAGAAAAAAATGTCTCGAAAATTTTTCTTTTTCAAATAAAAAGTACTTTCCATATAAATATAATCTTGAGTTAATATAAAAGAAGAAAAAAAATTAATCATACTTTAATATTTTGATAATTAGAGTAAAATTATGCTTCCTTACTTAAATAAATTCAGTCCCAAACATTACCATCTCATATAAACACTTATAAAACTAATAAATTAATTTTGGGGATTTGAGTTTTGATTATTTGATGTATTTATAAGTTATGACTTACGTCATTTGGGATCCTGGGACGTCATGATTGTATCAGGGACCCCTTACATCAACTCGGTATACTTACAAAGTATATCCTTTCAACTTTCTCATTAATAATGATAACTATTTAAGGAAGTTTACTATTGAAGGAATACATTTTATTTGGTAAAATAAATATTAATTAATAATTTATTATCACAGTGCGTGGCAGTTGAGTTTGTCTTAGTCTAGGCAATAAAGTTCTTGTTAGATAAGGAATTTAGAATAAGGTGGACTTTGCTATAAGCAGTCCCCTTTAAAGCATAGTCAGAGCAAGATAAATTGACTTTAATTTTCGAGACTTTTTTAGTAGAATTTAATGCCATAATTAAAGTCATTTTTTCTTGTTTTGGGAATGCTTAGAGGATTACCCGATAATAGCAAAGTTCGGCTAATTTAAAATTCCCATTCGATCATGTACCTTATTATCTTGACAAAGACAAACTCAACTGCCACGAACTATAATAATAAATTATTAATTAATATTTTATTTTCCCAAATAAAATATATTCCTTCAATAATGTTTATTGAGTTCTCATTCAGGCTTAGTTAAAATATTGCAAATACTTTTTATAACTTGATGCTGTTCTCTTTGCCAAAAATCATTAAGCTTTGAGACTCTTAATATTTGAAATTAACCTGAGAGATTACATATCAAATTAAAAAAATCATAGATATCTTGCATTAATAGCAGCCTTAACTATTCAGGGTATCAAAGAGTTTTACAAGTTGTTGGGATTTTATGACAGTCATCTCATGCTGAGAAAGAGTATCAATAATTTATTTTAAGAGAGCTTTATGTTTGATATTATCAAGAGTTTGGAAGTGTTATGGGAACTCCAGGCTAATATCCTTAAAGAAAAGTTTGTGGGCTACTGCAACAATAATAATAGAATGTAATATGCCTCGCAAAAATTACTACACTTCAAGGAGCGAGAAGGAGCAAAAATATAATAGAGTAATTTATTGACAAAACGAGAGTCTCTCAATCAAGAAATAAATGGCAGAGTAAATAATATCGATAAAATACATAAAAATAGCTAAGTTAGCATAAGTGCAATTGAAGATTAGGAAACATTAAATATAACAGTCACGTTTTTAATATATCGATAAATTAAAGTTGCGTATTGGGGTTTATGAGATATAATTTAATAATCATTCTCAATTCTTTGTTTAATTTAAGGATATTTAGAATTCAAACAATATTTATGGCTAATCTATTATTCATAAATAATTTAATTTAAAATCGAGAACTGTCCCTCATTTTAAAGTTTGCAATTTTGCCAATTATACATCGCATTTTTCCGAGTATTTTTCATCTTTTAAGATCTCAGGTGCTATGATTTCGGGAGTACCAGATATAATATCAACCTGGTTTTCAGAAATTAATTTCTTCAACTAGCCCTAGGTCAGCTATTTTAATTCTTGATGAGCAGATATCTTGAAAGACCAGGAGATTTCTTATTTTAATGTCTTTATGAAAATACCACTTTAGGTTCAATTAATGCAGACCCAATAATAAACACTGCATTAATCTTCTCGCTTCAACGTCATCTATGAAATTTTACTGAAGGATTATTTAATATGAATCGCCTTCATCGAAATATTCCATCACAATGAGAGTGCAAGTAGAGGTGTCAAATGCTTAATATATTTTGACAACGTATTTCTATTCTGCAAGACTTCTAAGTGCATGGATCTCTCTGCGAAGTTAGTCTTCATCTGATGTCTATTTATAGACTGCCTTTACTGCAACTTCTTAGACATTTTCATGAAGGAGGTAATCATTAGCAACTAAGTTTCGATAAACTTCTGAAAATTTACCAGTTCTGATTTTATTTTGCAATAAATAGTAAGTGAATAGAGGATCTGCAATAATGACATAACTTAAGAGTTCCTCTAGCCACTTTCTAAACTCCTGCTCATTACTTTTAAAGTTAAGTTTAAATTCTTAGTTTAAATTTGTCGGTAGTTGTTGCTTCCTGCAGGTCGGTAGCTCCTGTTGCACACTCCGCTTTCAGCATTTATATTCTCTTCTTATTAATCAGTTGTGCATTGTGAGAGTGATCTTTACATCAACAATGATTTAAGGTGCGTCAATATCTAGCGACATCTGTGGCAGAGGGGTAGAAAGAAGAGCAAATTCTATATCCACAAAAAGTCCTATCGCCAGTTCCCGACAGTCGCATTATACTCTGTGATTCAGCCTCTCATTTCCATATTAATTATCGTCTACTTCTTCTTCAAGGCAACGATTGAAATATTTATGTCATCTAAAAATAAATTTTATCGGCATTTAGATTTAAAATACTGAAGAACTATTTTATAGATTACTTACTGATATATTTTGCCTTATGTTCTTCAGGTAATCTATCCAATTTTTCTTTAGCTGTAGCAATAATTCTTTCTAAAATAATAATAACAATTTTTTAAATTAACTTATCTATATATTAATAACGTGACTGTTATATTTAATGTTTCCTAATCTTCATTTGCTCTTATACCAATTTACCTATTTTTTATGTATTTTATCGATAATAATGGGTAAGTAAGATAAATTCAGACATCTTCCTCATGATCTAAAATGCATTTTGAATGATTTAATCAAATAATTTATAAAAAATTTCTCATTAAATACTATTATTAAATCCAAATCCAAAAGAGTTTCTTACAAATCAAAGCCCTTAAAAATTTTATTAAGGGTTTTTGGGTTTTGAATGGAGGGTTTTAGGGCAAATTTAATGATCTACAAAAATATTATTTTATTGAAAAACTTACTATTAAAATGGCTCTTGATTCAAAAATCAATCTGTTAAACAACTTATCTTTACGCTTAGTTATATTTTCATTTATTCTCCCATTTTCTCGAACTTTAGATTCTCTATATGATTTTATCTCATAAAAGGAAATAGCCTGTTTAGATGCCATGAGAGTATAAATTAATCAATGATAATGGAATTATATGTGACGTGGATTCTTTATTACTCAGCACTCCATACTCCTTTGCTTTCATTATATGCTCTAATAATATTATCAAATCTCAATATTAAAGTCTCTAATAGCTCGAATGAAGAACAGCATACGCTAAAACTTTAAACTTCTTACTGGATATAGAGTCTTGTATTGTCTTTCTCACTATAAATATTCACATGAATATTTGTCATCTAACTCAACTGGTGCAATAGTAAGGCAATGTAGTTTGATTTATGTAATCATGATATAGTAAATATTAAAAATGTGTAATTAATAAAATCTTTACTTGCCATTCATTGTTGACTCATAAAACCATTAACTAAGTGATATTCATTCAGAGAATATGTTCAATATATTCCAACTATGGAAATCAAACAAGAGATAGTTTATCTATTCTCTTATAAATTAGCTTAATGTCTAAAGTATCAATACTCAGTAAGCTATTTATTTGATAGAAAATATTTTTTTAATAATAAAAATAAATATAAATTGTGAATTTAATATAATTATAATTGTATGAAGTAACGGAAATTTTGTTAACGACTTACCTATCTCAAAATCTATTAAATAATTCTTTAAATAAAGAATAAAATATTAATAGCATTTTTATCATAATTTTCAATAAATCTACGTTACTATTTCAATAAAAAATTTATAAATTAAGTCAATAAAAAATTATTTTTTAGATTTAATAAAAATAATGCAAAAATATTTGCAAGTAAAATTCTAATTTCAGAATTTTTTATTTCGTTTTTATTTAAATTGATTTTATTATCTATTTTATGAATTTTTTTTCAATTATTTTAATAGCTTTTTTATTAAAATTATTATTATTACTATAAGTATTAGCAAATTTATTTATGTTCTTTATTAAACAATTATGTTAAATATATAATGCTTATATTTCATAATGAAGGTTTTATCATTTAATGTCAAGGTTTTGTCATATTCTAAAAGGGTTTTTGAATAATTTTAATTGGTTTTGATTTATTTGACAGGGTTTTGCTATTTATAATCAGTTTTTTGAGATTTTTATTTTTATTGATATTATTTGTAATATTTTTATAACCATTATATTAAAATTATTTTTATTACAATAAATTAAAAGTTAAATTTAATTATATTCTTTATTTAACTATTATGTTAAATATATAATGCTTATATTTAATAATGAAGGTTTTGTCATTTAATGTCAAGGTTTTGTCATATTCTAAAAGGGTTTTTGTATAATATTAATGGGTTTTGATATATTTGACAGGGTTTTGCTATTTATAATCAGTTTTTTGAGATTTTTATAAGATTTTTATTTTTATTGATATTATTTGTAATATTTTTATAACCATTATATTAAAATTATTTTTATTACAATAAATTAAAAGTTAAATTTAATTATATTCTTTATTTAACTATTATGTTAAATATATAATGCTTATATTTAATAATGAAGGTTTTGTCATTTAATGTCAAGGTTTTGTCATATTCTAAAAGGGTTTTTGTATAATATTAATGGGTTTTGATATATTTGACAGGGTTTTGCTATTTATAATCAGTTTTTTGAGATTTTTATAAGATTTTTATTTTTATTGATATTATTTGTAATATTTTTATAACCATTATATTAATATTATTTTTATTACAATAAATTAAAAGTTAAATTTAATTATATTCTTTATTTAACTATTATGTTAAATATATAATGCTTATATTTAATAATGAAGGTTTTGTCATTTAATGTCAAGGTTTTGTCATATTCTAAAAGGGTTTTTGTATAATATTAATGGGTTTTGATATATTTGACAGGGTTTTGCTATTTATAATCAGTTTTTTGAGATTTTTATAAGATTTTTATTTTTATTGATATTATTTGTAATATTTTTATAACCATTATATTAAAATTATTTTTATTACAATAAATTAAAAGTTAAATTTAATTATATTCTTTATTTAACTATTATGTTAAATATATAATGCTTATATTTAATAATGAAGGTTTTGTCATTTAATGTCAAGGTTTTGTCATATTCTAAAAGGGTTTTTGTATAATATTAATGGGTTTTGATATATTTGACAGGGTTTTGCTATTTATAATCAGTTTTTTGAGATTTTTATAAGATTTTTATTTTTATTGATATTATTTGTAATATTTTTATAACCATTATATTAAAATTATTTTTATTACAATAAATTAAAAGTTAAATTTAATTATATTCTTTATTTAACAATTATGTTAAATATATAATGCTTATATTTCATAATGAAGGTTTTATCATTTAATGTCAAGGTTTTGTCATATTCTAAAAGGGTTTTTGAATAATTTTAATTGGTTTTGATTTATTTGACAGGGTTTTGCTATTTATAATCAGTTTTTTGAGATTTTTATTTTTATTGATATTATTTGTAATATTTTTATAACCATTATATTAAAATTATTTTTATTACAATAAATTAAAAGTTAAATTTAATTATATTCTTTATTTAACAATTATGTTAAATATATAATGCTTATATTTCATAATGAAGGTTTTATCATTTAATGTCAAGGTTTTGTCATATTCTAAAAGGGTTTTTGAATAATTTTAATTGGTTTTGATTTATTTGACAGGGTTTTGCTATTTATAATCAGTTTTTTGAGATTTTTATTTTTATTGATATTATTTGTAATATTTTTATAACCATTATATTAAAATTATTTTTATTACAATAAATTAAAAGTTAAATTTAATTATATTCTTTATTTAACTATTATGTTAAATATATAATGCTTATATTTAATAATGAAGGTTTTGTCATTTAATGTCAAGGTTTTGTCATATTCTAAAAGGGTTTTTGTATAATATTAATGGGTTTTGATATATTTGACAGGGTTTTGCTATTTATAATCAGTTTTTTGAGATTTTTATAAGATTTTTATTTTTATTGATATTATTTGTAATATTTTTATAACTTTTATATTAAAATTATTTTTATTACAATAAATTAAAAGTTAAATTTAATTATATTCTTTATTTAACTATTATGTTAAATATATAATGCTTATATTTAATAATGAAGGTTTTGTCATTTAATGTCAAGGTTTTGTCATATTCTAAAAGGGTTTTTGTATAATATTAATGGGTTTTGATATATTTGACAGGGTTTTGCTATTTATAATCAGTTTTTTGAGATTTTTATAAGATTTTTATTTTTATTGATATTATTTGTAATATTTTTATAACCATTATATTAAAATTATTTTTATTACAATAAATTAAAAGTTAAATTTAATTATATTCTTTATTTAACTATTATGTTAAATATATAATGCTTATATTTAATAATGAAGGTTTTGTCATTTAATGTCAAGGTTTTGTCATATTCTAAAAGGGTTTTTGTATAATATTAATGGGTTTTGATATATTTGACAGGGTTTTGCTATTTATAATCAGTTTTTTGAGATTTTTATAAGATTTTTATTTTTATTGATATTATTTGTAATATTTTTATAACCATTATATTAAAATTATTTTTATTACAATAAATTAAAAGTTAAATTTAATTATATTCTTTATTTAACAATTATGTTAAATATATAATGCTTATATTTCATAATGAAGGTTTTATCATTTAATGTCAAGGTTTTGTCATATTCTAAAAGGGTTTTTGAATAATTTTAATTGGTTTTGATTTATTTGACAGGGTTTTGCTATTTATAATCAGTTTTTTGAGATTTTTATTTTTATTGATATTATTTGTAATATTTTTATAACCATTATATTAAAATTATTTTTATTACAATAAATTAAAAGTTAAATTTAATTATATTCTTTATTTAACTATTATGTTAAATATATAATGCTTATATTTAATAATGAAGGTTTTGTCATTTAATGTCAAGGTTTTGTCATATTCTAAAAGGGTTTTTGTATAATATTAATGGGTTTTGATATATTTGACAGGGTTTTGCTATTTATAATCAGTTTTTTGAGATTTTTATAAGATTTTTATTTTTATTGATATTATTTGTAATATTTTTATAACCATTATATTAAAATTATTTTTATTACAATAAATTAAAAGTTAAATTTAATTATATTCTTTATTTAACTATTATGTTAAATATATAATGCTTATATTTAATAATGAAGGTTTTGTCATTTAATGTCAAGGTTTTGTCATATTCTAAAAGGGTTTTTGTATAATATTAATGGGTTTTGATATATTTGACAGGGTTTTGCTATTTATAATCAGTTTTTTGAGATTTTTATAAGATTTTTATTTTTATTGATATTATTTGTAATATTTTTATATTAAAATTATTTTTATTACAATAAATTAAAAGTTAAATTTAATTATATTCTTTATTTAACAATTATGTTAAATATATAATGCTTATATTTCATAATGAAGGTTTTATCATTTAATGTCAAGGTTTTGTCATATTCTAAAAGGGTTTTTGTATAATTTTAATGGGTTTTGATATATTTGACAGGGTTTTGCTATTTATAATCAGTTTTTTGAGATTTTTAGATTTTTATTTTTATTGATATTATTTGTAATATTTTTATAACTTTTATATTAAAATTAATTTTATTACAATAAATAAAAGTTAAATTTAATTATATTCTTTATTAAACTATTATGTTAAATATATAATGTTTATATTTCATAATGAAGGTTTTCTCATTTAATGTCAAGGTTTTGTCATATTCTAAAAAGGTTTTGGTATAATATTAATGGGTTTTGATATATTTGACAGGGTTTTGCTAATTATAATCAGGTTTTTGAGATTTTTATGAGATTTTTATTTTTATTGATATTTTGTGTAATATTTTTATGACTTTTTTATATTAAAATTATTTTTATTACAATAAATTAAAAGTTAAATTTAATTATATTCTTTATTTAACTATTATGTTAAATATATAATGCTTATATTTAATAATGAAGGTTTTGTCATTTAATGTCAAGGTTTTGTCATATTCTAAAAGGGTTTTTGTATAATATTAATGGGTTTTGATATATTTGACAGGGTTTTGCTATTTATAATCAGTTTTTTGAGATTTTTATAAGATTTTTATTTTAATTAGTATTTTTTGTAATATTTTTATAACTTTTTTATTTAAATTAAATTTATTACAAAAAATATTAGCAAATTTATTTATGTTCTTTATTAAAACTATTATGTTAAATATATAATGTAATTATTTTATAATGAGAGTTTGTCATTTTATGTCTAGGTTTTGTCATATTCTCAAAGGGTTTTGGAATAATTTTAATGGGTTTTGATTTATTTGACAGGGTTTTGCTATTTATAAATAGGTTTTTGAGATTTTTATTAGATTTTTATTTTAATTAATATTTTTTGGTAATATTTTTATAACCATTATATTAAAATTATTTTTATTACAATAAATTAAAAGTTAAATTTAATTATATTCTTTATTTAACAATTATGTTAAATATATAATGCTTATATTTCATAATGAAGGTTTTATCATTTAATGTCAAGGTTTTGTCATATTCTAAAAGGGTTTTTGAATAATTTTAATTGGTTTTGATTTATTTGACAGGGTTTTGCTATTTATAATCAGTTTTTTGAGATTTTTATTTTTATTGATATTATTTGTAATATTTTTATAACCATTATATTAAAATTTATTTTTATTACAATAAATTAAAAGTTAAATTTAATTATATTCTTTATTTAACAATTATGTTAAATATATAATGCTTATATTTCATAATGAAGGTTTTATCATTTAATGTCAAGGTTTTGTCATATTCTAAAAGGGTTTTTGAATAATTTTAATTGGTTTTGATTTATTTGACAGGGTTTTGCTATTTATAATCAGTTTTTTGAGATTTTTATTTTTATTGATATTATTTGTAATATTTTTATAACCATTATATTAAAATTATTTTTATTACAATAAATTAAAAGTTAAATTTAATTATATTCTTTATTTAACTATTATGTTAAATATATAATGCTTATATTTAATAATGAAGGTTTTGTCATTTAATGTCAAGGTTTTGTCATATTCTAAAAGGGTTTTTGTATAATATTAATGGGTTTTGATATATTTGACAGGGTTTTGCTATTTATAATCAGTTTTTTGAGATTTTTATAAGATTTTTATTTTTATTGATATTATTTGTAATATTTTTATAACCATTAAAATTATTTTTATTACAATAAATTAAAAGTTAAATTTAATTATATTCTTTATTTAACAATTATGTTAAATATATAATGCTTATATTTCATAATGAAGGTTTTATCATTTAATGTCAAGGTTTTGTCATATTCTAAAAGGGTTTTTGAATAATTTTAATTGGTTTTGATTTATTTGACAGGGTTTTGCTATTTATAATCAGTTTTTTGAGATTTTTATTTTTATTGATATTATTTGTAATATTTTTATAACCATTATATTAAAATTATTTTTATTACAATAAATTAAAAGTTAAATTTAATTATATTCTTTATTAAACTATTATGTTAAATATATAATGTTAATATTTTATAATGAGGATTTTCTCATTTTATGTCTAGGTTTTGTCATATTCTAAAAGGGTTTTGGTAAAATTTTAATTGGATTTGATTTATTTTACAGGGCTTTGCTATTTATAATCAGTTTATTGAGATTTTTATGATTTTTTATTTATATTTATTTCTATTCAATGAATTTTTTATAATATTTTTATACTTATTATATTATTTTATATCCATTTCAATATTTTTTTGGTATGGATAATTTTTTTCTGATGATCTATTTATTTTTTTGGGAGTGGGGGGAAGTTTCCTCCTCCCCTCGGAAGTTTCCTTCCCTCAACATTAAATTTTTTATTGTTTGGCAATAAAATTATTAGAAAAAAATTACTTTCAATTTCAATTACCATAACCAAGTACTAATCAACTTTTATTAATATATAATTTTGAAGTTACATAATTATTCTTTATCAAATTATATATTATAAACAATGTATAAATAATTGTTTTTTGTCAATAATATAAATGATATTTTCATAAAAATTAAATTCTTTATCAAGGTAGAAATGATATTTGAAGCCAAAATTAAAAATAACTATATCATTATTGATGTAAAGATTCTTTAAAATTATAAAAATTACATATTTAATGTATGGGGCAGGAAATTACCTTTTTGGCGGCGGGAAATTTTCTCCCTTGAGTGCATATTATATTTTGGTACAGGAAACTTCCCCCCAATTTATTAAAATATATATTATAATATTTTAATAATTAATGTTTTGTAAAATTTTTAGTAAGTTTTAGCATTATTTTTTGCAAGCTCTTTCATTAGCAATATACTAGTACCTTGTTCCCAAAAAAACGATGAATTATTATATTATTTAAATAATAATTAATCTATCAATATGCTTTTTAGCCAACTCTCGCTTTGTTGAATGTCTAGATTCTTCTTATTACTGGGAGAAATAGAATATTATATTTTGTTTGCTTCTTCAATAATTTTATTGAGATAATTTTCTTTAGAAGCACCAAGAACAAATTAAAGAAACTCTTCTTTGGATTCTTGCTTGACTGTAGTTTCTTCGAAGGTTGGTAATTAACTAACTCTCCGTCTTTAATAGAAGCCTCGAAGAGAAAAGTGACATTTCTTCCCGTTTAGTTTCGAATCTCTATCAGCATAATCTCATTCAAAATCCCATAACCCCATAGTTAGGTTTATTAGTGCTTTCATTTGTAGGGGTAGGGTATAGTTGGGGTCTTATTGGGGTTAGTAGAAAAATTATACCAATTTGGCAAAATGAGAAATAGAAATTAGCGAAATTTAGGGTCTATTCATGACGAGTAATATTTAGATTTATTGTTGTAGCTTAGGTATGGTACAAGTATTTATATAGACTATGTCAAACCAGTACAAAATTATACACCTATAGCAAAGCTCTTACAAAATAGTGCCTCAATTGTTATGTATCATTGCTTTCTAGCTGTTTAGCATTTTAATTCTGGTTCATGAAAGCATCCTGCAAGAAAATAAAAGTTCTCTCTGGTTCATATTGACAACCTCTGCGACTCGAAGATTATGAAGTTTTGGGCACACTTTCCATTAGACTAGCGAGCTGTAATGTATCATCGCAAGTTTCCTGAAATGCATATCTCTCCATAAACTATAGTAATTATTTATAGAAGAAATGGTATTACTTTCAAGATTGTCAACAGAGTGAATAGATGATTGACCTTTACATTATCATTTAATAGTAATAATTTAAACTAAAATCTGATAAATGCAAAGAGCTATTACTAATAACATCAAGTTCAAACACGCTTATTAGGCTGTATTTACCTTAAACACCTTTATTTATAAGTCATGGTACAAGAAGTATGATAACATAGAAGTTTATTACTAAAAGTGAAGGTTGTGACCCATGAAATTTTAGCTGGTATTAGCTAAGATTCAGGCTTAGAAAGTTATGTCATTTATCAACATCAAAACCTCCAAAAACTTTTTGGAGTGTTCAAACTTTAAACATCAAGTCTTAGCGATTGTGAATTATCAATAAAAATTTAAAGAATAAATATAAATTTAGAAGAAATATAGTTTGAAGGCCATTCGTGGCAGATGCTATTATCTCTGACCTGTTTTTAATTAATTTTTTTAATAATCTTTTTTTTAATCACATTTTTTTATCTCTACTTTCCTTAATTCATGAATCTCAAAAAATCATTTTCATTATCAAAGTTCTATAAGGATTTATCACTAATCTTTTTTGCTTTTTTTGGGTGCCTTTTTTTGATTCCTTAGTTGAATTTTTTAGGGAACAAATTTTTTTAAAAAAAAAATAACATTATTCTGAATCCTTCAAGAATATACCTAAATCTAACAAGAATTATTGGAAGTTAATTAGGAATGTTTCTATCAAAATTGCTGAAAAATAACATGAAAATTATCAGAAAAAATAATCGACGTTCATACTTTAAAATAATTGTCCCGCGAGATTATCATCAAAATAATTGTCTAATATAGAAAAAAATTAGTTATTAAATTTAAAATATAAAAAATAAAATAAATAGAGACTTACTCTCAAGATCCCTCAAACTGAAGATCAGCCTTCAAGAATGAAACATTTCTTGGAGGAAGAAATTTTTATGATACATCCTCGTTCTATTAAGCGAGATTAGTATATAGTATTCTTACACAAGTTAAGATATAAATATAACGATTAAGAGATCATCCGTTTATTGATAACCTCTCAGTTCATAAGATTAATGAGTCTAAGAAATCTATTGAAGTGTTAAACACAACTCCTGTATATAACATTCCCTATAGCCACAGTTTAATGGAGTCAAATTCCTTTGGAGTTAATTTAAGATCACTACTAGAAACTACTGCTGTATCACTTTATGCTTGACTTGCCTATAGATACAGTAGACTTGATTCAGAGTACTGCAAAAGAGTGAGCATAGATAAAACAATAGTTTGTGCGAGAGAGGGAAGAATGAATTTTTATAAATAAGTTTTAGATAAAAAAGAATGAACAAGTTCACATAAACCTCTTTACATCAATGCTCGTTTAAGATTCCAACTTTAAGTCAAATTTACTAAATTAACCATGAAAAATCAACTTAGTACAATTGCATTAGACCAATTCATCTTATGATTTTTCGTTCCATTATATTATCTACTGAATTTTCATTGTGAACAACATTAGATTATGTTTGATAGATGCTTTTGTTGAAAAAAGTATATATTATCAAATTATTTTGAATGTTTGTAAACTTCTTCATAGCCCTGTTTGATTTTCATTAAGTTTATCTTATATTTAATACTTACTGTAATTATAATTCTGTAGTCAATTATATTTCTATTCTAAGTTAAATTAAATTTATAACAACTCTAACAAAGTCTAACAAATTCTAACATTTTAAATTCTTAAAATAATACAACATTATAATCAGCAATATTAATCATTTTAAATTAATAATAAATTAAACTCGGGTACTGACGTCCACAGCGTCTGTTGACGTCCGGAGCGCCTATGTGACGCCCAGAGCGCCCGGATGACGTCCACAGCGCCCGGATGACGCCCAGAGCAGCCAGCTGACACCCACATCGTCCAAGATTTTTTCCTTACAATAATTATTTTTAAAACTACTTAACCTCACTTTTTTATAATTTATAGCTTGACTATTGTATAATCTCAGCACTACAAAAATAAAGTTTTATATAAATTTTTTTCATTATTTTTTTTATTTTAATTTATCTATTGCAACATAATTAATGTATTTTACTAAAGTATATCTTGATCAATAGTCATGAGCAATTCTATTATGAATTTCCTGGAAAATTATCATCTAATATTTTATTCAATTAAAATTTTAGAAAATTTTTTTCTAATAATTTTTTTGAAAAATCATTTATACTCAAAATCTTTTACTATTTAATGATCCTTCCTTAT